>UELV01140101.1:0-16425 GCA_900490015.1 Megastigmus stigmatizans
TATATATATATATATATATATATATACGGACCATAGTATAAGCGGGCGCAAAGCTGCGAAAAGCGTCATTTTTACGAAATAACCTCGTTCCGATTCTACACCATCCACCCGCCACTAAGTATTAAACTACCCTCTTCACGGTTTTCTCTTTCTCTCGTTTCCACCCACTCGAATGCTCGAATGATTGGTTTTATTAACCATTACCGCAGTCGAAACACACCAGCCGGACAAAAGTGCAAACTGCCACTTCTGCCGTTTACGACTTTTCCGGTGTATGTATCTATATATATATATTTAAGAAAGTGCGGAATCTCACGACTGGAGAGGATTCGAAGAAAATCGCTGGTGATGGGGTTATACGGCTGTAGGAAAAGGAGTCGAGGATTTATAAACGGATAAATCTCGCCTTAAGCTTTTTTTCTCGAGCGAAATTGATATACAGCTATGGGAAATAATGTTGAGATGACTTTATTGTCTTCTTGATCATATAGAAAATAGATGCTTGCTGAATAATTCGTGGGTTGAGGTTGACTACAGTTTTACGTGAATTGAAACCGATATGCTATATAAACCATGTATCTCTTATTTTATACACTGCGTTTTACATCAACTATCAAATTACAAACATTAACGTTTTCGCATATCTGTACTATTTGCTTCACAAATTATAATCTCACGCACAAAATGAATATCCCATTGATTAAATTACAACCAAAAAAAAGCCTTACAGCAGCTGCACGAAAAAACCACTCTCATCCTCGAGCCAGCAAAACTCGCTCAGCTGCAAGCTGCCGTCCTTGAATTTCATAAGCTCTCTCCTCTAAGTAAAGCCCTTTCTCTCTCTCTCTCTCTCAAGTTCGCTCGCAAGCCTTTCATCTATACGCCTTTTCACTATTTGCGCTCAGTAACCCGACGAGTGCGACGTCACAAGTTAAAAGTATATGGGATAAGAGAGTAGCGCGACCGCGACAGCCTCTTCTTTCCCGACAAGGCGACACACACGGACGCAGAAAAAAAAGAGGCCGCGTGCAGTCTGTTTGTTCTGCTGCAAGAGTGTCGAGGTAACGCTCGGGTGAATTTTCAACCCGACTGTGTGTCAACGGACACATGCTGCAGATTGAATCATACGTTTCGTACTAGCTGGATTTATACAAAATTTTGTTTGCAAATAATTTATGGATCTCTGGCAATTTGTCAGGTGGGAATTTCAATTCTCAGCTGGTATACCTTATTCCTGAACTATATAATAAAACGAGTCAATCAAGTAACGCAGGGCGCCTCAACAATTCGCAATATAACCCCGTATAGAACTCGACGAACTCTTGTTCCAACCCCACCGCCGAACGAAAATCTTCGTACAATTTCTCCAAGATCCAAGGATCGTCATTGTTCGGAGCTATATACGACACTACGCTCGCGCGCAACCTGTAAATTCATTCGCTTCATCTACCAACAGCCGGACTTTATTGCTTCGAGGTGAGATGAGAGAGAGAGTGTGTGAGAAGCGAAGTTCAGCGCGCTTTAACAAGTAGACCGCGCGGCTGAAGCGAATTCTCCGAGTGCAGAGGCCAGAGTTATATCGTGTAGACGCGTTACGCGCTCTATATTGTGGTTTAAAGGGGGACCTCTCTCAGTCTCTCTCTCGCGAGTCGACCCTGAAGATCTGCATCCCTGCACGGATGCAGACATAGCGTTACGAAACTATACTGGACCGAGGTGTGCGCGCCCGAGTTCTTGAACGAGTTGTTTAGGTAACGGGTGAAGATACCCAGCGCGTGGAGTGTGCCGAGCGATAAAACTCGGCCAAAGTGGCTACTTACGAGTGCGGTACTTTGCCCAGTAGCTCGTAACCGTTATGCCATATACGTTATATGCGCGCGAGGACAATTTCACGTGTATTTGTAGATTTGCGTCGAATTTGTAAATGGAGTAAGCCGTTGAGCAGGCGAACACTTTTTATTAGAGTTTGATTTTGTCTATAGAGGAAACGCGTTTTGCGCTTCGAATTGATTTACACGAAATTTAAGCGTGTAAAATTAAACCGCCCACTACGAAGACTATACTAAAATTAACGGTGTTTTATGATCGTACATTGAATAAGCAATGTATCCAGAAGATATATAATACCTACACCGACGCTTGTAATTTCACGTACTTACATTTGCGTGCAGTCAAACTGCTCCATAACGTTCTACGTCACAGTCCCACAGTCGGTCTTACAATTTTCCACAAGAATAAAGCTCATCTCGTCCGTGGGCGTCCAAACACTCGTCTCGCGCACTAAAGAATCCCTCTAAAACTTTCCAGCGTCGTTACACTTCCACGTCGGGCATCCAAGCCTGGCAATATCCAGACTCTGCAGCCAGAGAGAGAGAGAGAGAGAGAGTCGAGAAGGCGAATATTCCCAACCGATCATCCATAAACGCGAGAATGGCTTTAAAGGTCCGAGCTTGCATCCATAAATCCAGCGGGCCATTCCATTCCAGACGACCAGAGAGAGAGAGAGAGAGAGAGTAGCTGAGGAAAAAGAAGTGCGCTCAAAGTGAGAAAGTTTGATAAGAGGGCGACACATTCGGAAAGAGTGTCGCCCGTAAGGACCGAGCGCGTAACTCAGTAGGTATATATAAAGTGCTGAGTCATCGCGAGCAGGAGGAGCTAGTGTACACGCGGAACGAGGTGACGTGTAGCCCAGGAGCGTCGAACCAGTCATTGTCACGCCTCGCTCCACTGTCACTGTCTTGGGCATTGTTGCTCTCGCCTACTGCAGCCTTTCTGACATTCTGATTAGGATCTTTAGTTCGCTGTACGTTTCGCGCCTCGCTATTATCGATGCTTCTGTCGTGCCCTTGGTGTACAATGCTGTAATTTTCTATGCTTGCCGAACAAAAATGGGATGACGTTCGCGTGCAGTTGCGATTTTCTATCTTTGTTCAAATTGGATTTGTTACACTTCTCACTTTGTGTGAGTTGTTTATTCACATTGTTGGAAAAGCTCTTGTGTGATTACATTTACACTAACTTACCGTAACTATTCCTTTTATTCTACATTGTTCAATCGACTGTTCCTTCGAAATTACATTTCAGTAAATATCTCAACTTCTTAACTATCTCCAACGCTTATTGAGCAACTCCATCGTTACTTCTAATATTATTCTTTCTTCAGCGAGACACAAATCTATAATTTACACAAGCGCGCGGATACTCTACATTAAAGTAATACAACAAATTTAATAATCCCTTTTCCATTCCGTAAATAAAGGCTTGGGTGCAATAACAGCTACCGAGCGACTTACAGAGGCGTCCCATGCAAATTGCGCGGAAGGCTCGGACCCTGTGCAGGTAGCAGCTCGAGTTTTTTCCCTCCATCCTTATTTAAAAAAATAACAAAGTTTGAAAGACCGCATATAGAGAGCACAGCGATGAGGGAGGGAAAGCATTCGGAGCATCCGGGCCCTTCGTTATCGAGGAAACCCGTTTAAGACGCGCCGCCTCCTCTCTCGCGAGCTATTCTATACAAAAACTTTCTCTCTCTCTCTCTCTCTCTCTCTCTCTCTCTCTCTCTCTTGCCTCCAACCCCAACTTTCGAGACTCTATATCTATATATGCACACAGCTCGTTGCGTTGTAACAAGGTCGGACAATATCTCGGCTATTTTCCGCTTTCCTCTCTCTCGCTCTCTCCCACGCGCGCGCAAGTTGTATCGAAGAGCGCCGCCCGATGCGTTTCCTTCCTTCGAGATGACGCGGCGAGATTGCAGCCACGCGTGTGTGTACATAGCGTCAAGCGTTGCGGTGATTATATGTGCGCGCGCGCGTCCAAGAGTCGCTTTAATGGGACGCGCATAACGTGAATACTGGAGAAAGGCTGCCATAGAGAAAGCTTCCGTTCTATCTGCCAATGGGATATTGTTGTTGAATATTGGCACTAGTCTGCTTTTACTATACTGCACCGATATCAATCGTTAAATTGAATTTTTCCCAATTTACTTAATGGAATAATCAAGTGTATCGGCTCCATGCATTTCTCCGAAAGCAATATCAAGCCGGATTATCATATAATTTAAGTTCTGATTAAATCACTGGGAGCGCTAAGGAAATCAGCCTTTTTTGCCAGAAAGCGCAATAATTTACATCGGTATATTCGGTAGAAAAGAGTCTCGACCTCGCGCTCGCCGTCCAACTATAACCCTGCAAGAAATGAAGTTTTCTAGCCAAACAAAACTGCCGGAGCGCGCGTCCGCCTATATAAGAAATTATTCATAAAAAGACCGGGTTCTTAAGATATAATGCAGAAGTGGGCGGCGGGTGAAGAAAAAAAGGAAGAAAAAAGAAGAAATTAACGGAATACGCTGAATAATTTCGCGCTCCGAGGCATTTGGCTTGCAAAGCAGCGCGAGACCAGCTGTTATATTTAGCTTTCACCCACTCGTCTCCTCGCTCACTCATCCCAGCTTTCCCCATTACTGCTGTGTCCACATCGTAACACGCACTGTACTCGAGAGATGCTTTTTTTCTCTCTCTCTCTCTATCCTGGAAAGGAAGAGGCTTGAAGATTTCCTTCTGAGGTCCGAGAGAGTACGTCAAATAGAAATAAAGATGACTGGTAAATTTACAGCCGAGGTTCTTATCTCGAGACTGCGAGCGAGACTTTTCTCGATAAGTTTACTCGGCAGATTTCAATATCAACGAATGGCAAAATTTAATGTATTTGAAATTGAAGGGAATTCGCTCTCTGAGCGAACCTATCGATTTTACTTTTCTTATACTTACTTATACCTATCTTCCTCGCTTGCTTCGTTCTATACGTTTCGTAAATTAGATTTGGCGTTATCGCCATTTGTGTATACACTTATATATTAGATAAAGGCTGTACTGATGAGATTCAGCGGAAAAATTTATTGGCTTTCTTCATGTACCTTTGATGAATAGTCTTGAACGCACTGTTTATTCAAGACGAGTCACGTTTAGTTTAAGACAATCGATTAAATCAAGAAAATTAAGTTCGGAATTAAAATGATAAAATATCTATTATTGACTCCTCCTCGAACACCTTAACTGAATGAGTAAATCTAAAAATTTTGTCGCAATCCGTTTTTATTAAAATTGACGGTGCGACGATGACTGTGCGTCGTTATAACTCTATAAAACATTCATGGATTTTCAATGATTTCATCTGCAAGCTTCCAATTATTTTTCGAAATGAAATATTCATATACCCGGAATTTGTGATGGTGGTTCGGGAAATCTTGGACGGTAGCGGGAATAAAATCAATTGCTTTTCAAATTTTGTTTTGAAAACTGATTTTCGAAAATGTATATCCTGTGCGATATTGTCAGAAGCAATTGATCTATCGCATTTTATCAAGAATTTAAAAGTAATTTTTTATAAAAATCTCAGCCATTATATTTAAATTCCATATTATACATATTTTCAAATTTGCCACACAGCTCAAAATCGATCATCGCCTACTAATTAACGACAATTTCAATTGAAACTTTCTCTCGAACCGTGACTGCTCAAACTTCAGCTTAATCAATTTATAATTCGACCACAAAGATATAGTGTATGAGTATTATCTCCGCTAATCAGCATAAAAACGTCATTCGTTAAGCTGTGCAGGCACACGGAACCTCTCCTCTCGCATCAAAATGATAAATTGGCCCCCGAAAAGTTTCTCGGAAACTAGACAGGTAATTTACCGAGCCCACATATATATACCTCTCCTGAATATCACTTAAAATGCAAAATACGGGTAAAGCAGCCCCTCGACTTCGTATATCCACGTACACACACAGAGAGAGAGAGAGAGAGAGAGAGAGAGAGAGAGAGAGAGAGTTTCGATAAGTCGCCGTATGACTTTTTCGGTCGAAGCCAGGCCGACGCCGAGTCACGCTTACTCGAGTGAAAATTTCCTCGCGCGACTCGGCCTCACCAGTCACGTACACATACCCCGCAGCTCGCGGTATTCGAGTCTCGCGCGCCTATATACCGCGCCAAGATGCCCAATTTATAAATGCTGGAGCCGTGCGTGCAAATTATGCGCAAATGCGTCAAGCCGAAGGATACGCTTGATTGTCTCGCTTCTTTTTACGCGTTGCGGAATTTCGATGCTTGTGGATAACCGAACGAACGAAATCATCGGCTTTTCGGGTGATTTTCAAAATTGGGTTTATATTGCGAGTCCTTGAATTAGCTCTAGAGATTAAATTATTGTTACTGTGAATTTTGAGCAGATCGACTAGTTTCGTTAGTACAAATAGTAGACGCAAGTGCAGTAAATTCACAATCAACAGTGTTCACACTGGGAACACGAATGATATATTCAAACACAGAACTTTATGCGCCGGCGAATTCACATCAACGTATAAGATTTATAGACTTAGGAATCTAGTTTGGCGCGTGTTAATAATCATTGAAAACGTAGACAAGCTGCCAAAGTTTGCATTATATCTAAAGTATATACTGCTTTATACTAATTATATAAAGCTCTTTGACTTTATATTTGCGCTTACTAATTAGTTATAAGTAGTTGGCGTATTATCAAACGCGTACACAAACTATCTTTTTGGAGCCGACCGTCTGAAGAGCTAAAAAGACCAAGCTCGGTAAGCACCTGACTTGACAAGAACGAAGGGCACTTTTGAAGACAGTACTTTCGCAAGATCGAGACAAAAGTCAAATGCAAGTTATATACAGTATGACGTTCGGTGCTGCATAAAAAGAAACAGCGTCGCTCTCTAACGGTTCTCCCAAAAAGCATGCATAAAACATAAAATCCTCTCCGTTTGCATTGTTGCAAATACTGCTGGAATAAACGAAGAGTCTGTAGCAAAAGGTTGGATTGTTTTATAGCCGTAAGGAGGAGAGAAAAAATAAGTTGGTTACGACATATTTCAGCCATCAGGAGCTTCTGCTTCATCATTTCTATTATATCCTGGTGGCCTTCGCGAAAGGGATTATGAAATTCCGAATAGCGATAGTGGGACGTTTTTTTATCGACATAGTTTAGCCTCGATTATCGGCTTCCATTAATAAATTCCACCTCTCGAACAACTAGAACGATTGTGCACTATATAGGTAACTTTTTTCTTTTCTATAAACCAGTTCATATTCTTTTAAAGCTTACTTGCTTCGTTGATTGGTTGCACCATCCAGTTCGTATCATTGCAATTGGTTTCAGAAGACAATGATACATGCGCGGCTTGTACAATTTTACAAAAATATTTTTATTAGAAAGGAATCGATGTCTTAGCAGTATTAAAAGTCAAATTACTCAAGTATAAGGAAGTTTTGATTTTCTCTGATTGTTAAAAGTGAGGCTAGATTTGTACCATTAAAATCTATACAGATATAAAAAAAATGCTTTTATGCTCTCCATCTCTTGACTTAAAATTTGATGCAGCGCTCAAGTTTAGTGCAGCTCTTTAAATTGGTAGATTTAAAAATTTTTGAATCATCACGAAACCAAACTCAAAACTTACTAACTTACTCCTTATGTAACATAGTTACACTTTCGCAAACCGAACCATCGGCTTTAATGACACACTTTGAGAAGCTCGGGCACGAAAATAAAAAGAAAATTACAACGGAACCAGGTCTGATATAGACGACAAACGGTAGATAAGACATCCGCGGCCGAGAAAACTTTCAGACGACTCAAAAGTTTTATTTGCGAAACGAAAAGCGCATTACTAACAAAATGAAGGTGAAAAAAAAACAAACGTCCGCTTACCAGAGTAGCCAATTTCATTGGGGTAGATTTCCATAGAGACTCGAGCAGCGGACACTTGTCGGAACGGAATATAAGAAGAGGATAAAAGACGTGGCGGTGTTAAGAAGCGAGATTTTATTTTAGACTAGGTGTAGGTATTACGGAACGAAGTGCAACGGTTTTTCAACTCATTCAAAAAAGTTTATATATGAGTTTAATATCGAAGTATTTCGTTTCTCCTTTAACATATATTAATTTTACGTTCCTATAAATATTTCTCCAATAATGTTTTGTCTAAAAAGGAGTATAAAAGAAAATCATTTTCCTTTCCTTTTGCTCTCGCATATAGTCTTTCAACTCAACAAACAAAGAATCAAATTTGAAAGTTCATACTTTTCAAATAATCTCGTCCAGATCAATGTAGAAAGGTAGAAACACTCGAGCAATATTTCGAATCTCTCCCGAAAAGCAAATCATGTCGAACTAAGACGGAAATCGGTAGCGAATAAACAATAGGTCACATTAGAAAAAGGGACCGAAAATTCAATTTCTCTGTACTACTGCTGTATTTGAGCTACCTTACGAGGCAGCGGCAATTCGCTCTGATAGTGCAAAGGCTTAACAAGTGGGTGCAAGGAAAAATAAAACATCGACGGCGGCGGTGGCAGCAGAGAAAGGAAAATCCACGATATGGGCCGTGATTCACGCATCGCTTCACCCATTCACGAATTCGCGCATCGAGCACCGTGAGAAAAATGTGTGTATGTATACCAGGTGGAGAGGGGGTATAAGGAACGTCAAAGGGAAAAAGCCTTTCCTCAGCTTGGCAGCCGGTGGGGAAATCTTGAAAAGCTCTCGTCGACGCCGTCGTCGTCGTGCTCGAGTAGTTGTGTGCACCCCTTTTCGGGCTACCTACGACGGTAGAAACGAGGTTACTTTCTTCCTTGTTAGCTTTCGCTCGTCGATGGAATATCGTATAATGTGTATGTGTGTACACCGTTTCTATATGTATTTGACTGATTGGCTCTTGCCGCAAATTCACTTTTACACGCGCACACTTCGAGATATATCGAGAGGCTTTCGATGACTGTAGGCTTTGAGATGGTTTGTTTATTCAGTGAACGGACGACTGCGTTTCGATGGATTTGATCGGGCGGTTGGTTTTTCTTGCCTCGCAATGGTTTCGTTGGTGCGCGAAAGTTTGTATATTACTTTGAGGGGGGGGGGGGGGTTAATATGTTGAATAAATGGAAGCTTTTAATCAAAATGTTTTTTTCTACCTTCAAACTTAATGAGTGTGTTTACCTTAAAATTGCGCAGACATACTTTCTTCCGCACATATATTTTACACTTATATAGCGCTTGCTATCCCCGAGTTTAAGAACGTGTTTACTTCGCAACTCATTTTTCGCCCAAGTGAGACATTTCCCTCCTTATTTTTAATTAAAAAATATATTATAACAGGCGTATTAAAAATTGCAGCAAGTAGTACCGAACTCGATGAAAGCGTGATGAGCGCGCGTGTAACTTTTTTACGCACACCTCGCGTGAAATGAAGCGTCGACGAGAATAACCGCTATATTACGCTCGCACTTAATTCAATAACTGTCTATATATATGAAGCAATTTTAGCATCCGAGGAGCTATATTAAGCGTGTCTTTACGTGTAAACCTATACTGTATTATTTAGGATCTTTACATTCCAATAGCGAGCCTCTCCACTTCACGAAATTTCCCCTCGTTTGCAGAGTAAACAAAAGACGGAGCGAAAGCCTATGAGCAAAGATCGCCGATATCCTTATAGTCCGACCGATCAATCGGACAACAGTCGGAAAGCATAGTAAAACGAGAATTTATCCTAGGATATAAAAGCGCACGGAGAAGCATATAAATGCCAATAACGCTGCATCTTGCGCGGATTAATAAAAGTGTCCAAATGAAAAGGGAGTATGTGACGCGGGTGATAGCGTCCGTGCGAACGAGCGATGCTATAGTGCAGGGTATTAAGATTCGCAAATCGAATCAAGCGGATAATGAAACGGACGCTCAATTTCAAGGATATTAACGTCGAAGCTTCTTTCGCCCTCTTCTTTTCTCCCCTCGACCAAAGTGAAGGTTGGTCAACTTCTTCATATATATGTATACACCCCCGGAGTACGTATATATTTCGAGGAACTTGGAAAAAGTTTCGAGTCTCTCTCTCTCTCTCTCTCTCTCTCTCTCTCTACCTCTCTCGCTCTTTCCTATTATACTTTCGTGCTTTGTGTGGGGCGATGACGACAAAGGAGCTCCGCGCGATGACGCAAAATGGAGAGTATAAAAATTGCATGATTGATAACTGAGGACTTTTTTTTACCGAGTTGAGTGTACGATTAATCAGAATGTTGTTGCCAGCCAGCGCGGCTGTTGATTAATTACATGAAATGTTTGTTCCGTCGCGATACGCATAGTTGTTGTTGTTATAGCATAGTGATTTGTAAATTTGTGAACGAGAATACATTGCATATTGGCCTATGATACAGATAATTTATTGTATTGTAGAATATGTAAGATTTTACAAGTTATACATTGTATCGTTGTAAAATTTACTGCTCAAATGAATAAAAAAGCGCGTAATAAGAAACAGTGCATTAATCAAAAATGTTCATTAGAGAGAGGAGCTACAAAATTTGCATCATCATTAAGGCCGCAAGAGATTTCAATCCTTTTTATGATTTACGGAGTAATTACGAGTACAGCATACACGAAGTCGATCCTCCATATAAAACCCAAAAATACAATAAGTGCACTCTTTTCGCTGTAAACACGCAAACAATTATTAATTTTGTTATATTAACTGCAAAGAGCATATAACCGCCGCAATATTCGACGCTTTAGACAGTTAGACTATAGCATTCATTTTACCCACATATATAATAGGAACATGTGCCCGCGTATCTCGCACAACTCGTCCTCCGCGCTACCGTAATTAATACAATAAACTTGTAACAACATGTCGACCTTGCAATTAAAGCGAAATAGATTTTGTAAAATTAATTAGCCTAATGGGGAAGCGCGTCGTATATTCCGCAAGTGTATGTAGTCGGGATTAAAATAATTCGCCGAATGAATTATTCAAAATCGGTATAATTGAAATATAGCTGATTGCGCGGATTACAACGGCTGTCGTTGCCGCCGATGCCGCTGCTGTTGTGTAATTTTGCCAGTTGGCCGCCTGGTAAAATCCCTCTTGGTATTTTCCGTGTTGAATAATAAGACAAAAATCGCATTTGAAAGCGCCTGGCTTTTAAGCTGCGTGGAATTAATTTTCACCGACGTGTGTTTAAGGCTTTAATTTTGCGGCACGCGCGTGTCTGGCATTTATTATTTTTCAATACAAATATGTATGATTATGAATCGATGTTAAATATTGGTACGTTAAATAATATAATTAACGTTAATTTGAAAAGTAAATAAATGGATATAGCACACGAATCATGTTGTTGTTGAAATTCATCATTTACACATGAAAAAGTTGCTTTTATGCCTCAGTGAATAAAGCCCGCGGTGTTATTTTCAGAGTAACGAGAGAAATATAAGTACCTTGAGCTATTCGTGCATTAAAGATCCTCTGTGGTCGCGATACCACTACCTCAATGTAACCTTGCACGTTATCTTTATTCCTATGGAGCGACGGTTAAAAATTAATAAAAACTATTACAAAATTCTCGGTTCGAATAATGTGTAAGCTAATGTACTTTTCAATTCTACTTCATCTGGCGAAATTGATTTTGCAGCTCCTTTTAATCAATTATTAATTTTCTTTTGAAGCAATGAGAGACGGTATTAAAGAGACGTGTAGAAAGAGTCTTAAAATAGCTGGACACATTTCCAATTTTCTAAATTGCTCGAAAGGAAAGAGATTTTGAGAGGAAAATACTTTTTCAGGTTCCCTTTCAAATTATTCAAGTAATGTCTAGGCAAAAATTTCATACGGTTCCATTCACGACATTAGAGAAACGTATTTCGTTTCACCTTTATTAGAGAAAATGGTATAGAAATTATTCCTGTACATTCGTTGCGCTTAAAAGTTTTTCAGAAAAACTTTTCCCCTCACACTTGCCAATGAAATAATCACTTTAAAGCTCAACCGATTTTGGAGGTAGCAAACGAATTAGCTATTTTTGCGAAAAATTCTTTCAGAACAAAACACTTTGAAAAAACTGTATTGCAAATGAAATATACGACTTTGCAACTCTTTGTATAAGCCCTTAAAAAATGTCGGTAGAACCAGCTCTGAAAATTCCTTTGTTAACCGTTTTTGAAGTATCACTCTCGACTAAATCTTTCAGATTTAAATTAAAATTGCGTTTTCACGCAAAAAGAAATGAAACTCTAGGATTAAAGAAGACGCAAACAAACGTCAGCTGAAACAAATCAAAAATAACAAGCCCGAGAGAAAGAGAAACAAATAATACCCCCACATCGTTCTTCCCACGCAGCCCCATCAACTGCACATACGCACTAACAGCTTTTCCCCTAACAAATACAACCATAATACGCGTCTCGTCTAATCCCATCAAAGCCAAAAAGCCCCCAAAGAGAAAAAAAATGTGCCTGCATAAAGATCTCCGAGCCTCTCGTAAGTTTTATAAGGTGTAGGGAAAAGAAGAAATCCATAAGCAGCAGGGGGTGAGATGGCGGGCATTAGCGCGACGTCGGCAAATGAAAAGTAACTGGTCCCTCGGGTGTCTCGTCAACGCTACTGTAATGGCAGCTCCTCTCTCTCTCTCTCCCCGAGCAGCAGAAAATCCTCCCGAGACATTTTCGTACACGTACACTGCACCCAGCCGGTCCGCCGCCGTCGATTTCTAGTTTATTAATTGTTGACGAGATGGCGTCTGCTGGTCCTGCTGCTGCTCTCTTTTAGTGCGAGCTCTTCACCTCTTGAGGGGATTCTAAGCATTGCATGGGCTCTTTACGAGATTACGGATCTTGATACGATCAACTTTGCGCTCTTCCAACCCCACCCCACCCCCCTGCCTTTTTTCTGCCGCTGCGCGCAGAGTAGTTTGCATTTTTTATGCGACTCTCCGGAGTACGTTAAAGAGAGAGAGAGCGAGAGTGTAAGAGCCCGGATTTATGGGAGAACGGTTGTAAAAGTCGGCCGCAGCTGCCCTCGGTATTTTGAAAATGTATCACGGGAGAGGCTGTGTGTCTCTCTGTGTGTATGTTGCGCTTGCGTGTGGCACTTTTAAGATGTCATGGCCGATGTGTAATGAAATTAGCGATTTCGAAGCGTGGAACTGGAAATATTGTTTACTTGGGCTTTAAGTGGTGTTTTAAGCGGAGACTTGATTACTTGTTTGGGGGATTTATTGGACTTGGTTCGTTGAAAATTTCGAAAAATCTGCAGTGATTCGCAATTTTTATGGGTGCGTTAAGATTGTTAAGTGCATTGCGTTGCATTGACTGCTGTAAGAATTTCATTTGATTAATTTAGCTTTACTTTTAACGGCAGCGAATCGTTTTCGGAGTAAATATCTCATTAAAATGAAGATTCGAAACAAATAATTATCTAGACAGCAATTCTTCATTTTCGTTAAAAATTTTAACTTACCATTTCTAGCAGGACTCAAAATTGATACGAAATTTCGATCACGATAATATTAATTACAAGATTCCGTAAACGATCACATCATAGTCGATTTAAGTATAGATTATTGAATCACTTTCCAATATACCTAAGCCTTCTTAATGCGCCACTCATTACACTAGAAATTTGCAAATTTTAGGTCGCCTAACTTGCAGCTGATCATATACTATGCGTAAGCGAGATTTCCATTACACCTAAGAATGGGTATAGAAAATTAATGAGTGAATTAATCGCTAAAGTTTGTCCGCTAAATTTGAAGTACAAGGTCATTGGGATATTAGCCGGTTCAGCGAGGCGAAGAGATGAAATCCGACGGAAATATTCGGCGGTGAATGCCACGGTCAATAATCAAGTTCATATTCAACCGGTAATCATATTCTGTCTATCCGAATGACATATTTGTTTGAATACAATTTTATGCATCTTCAAAAATAAGAACAGTATACTTTTTCGAATATCATTCGATATTTCGTTTGCTTTGACAAATTTCAACAAAAAAAAAACTTTCATACCAAAAGCCATGTTGATATAGACAATTATCAGTCAAACATCTTATCTATTTCGAACAAAGGAGCAGCAAAAATTTCCGTACTATATTCAAATAGCGAGAGTAGCGCATCCCTTTCTCTCCGGCAACCCTCATAAACTTCTCGGCACTAAAAATTTATGAAACCGCACAGTGGGTCTATCTCTCTCTCTCTCCCTGCTTCTCAGCCAGGCATCCATATATTACGCACTAAAAAGCAAAAGAGATGGGGAGGTCCTCGTCCCCCTTTGCGAGCACATTCGACTCGGTCTCTCCAACGTGCAAGCATAATAAAGACCGATCTGCAGTAACATTTTTTTCTCTCCTCTCCTGTTGCTATATAGCGAGGCAGCAACACGCAGAAGAATGTTAATTCGCGGGAGGAAATTCCGAGCATAGCATCGCTCTCCAACTCCCCAAGTAGAAGTAACTCAAGTCGCGCCAGCTCAGAGCCCAGCCTCTACACTAGCGCAGCATTATCGCCCGCATAGTCATTCGTTTCGACGCCTCGACGCTCCCCTTTATTGCCGACTCGGGGGAAACTTCACTCTTATATACGTGTGTGTATGTGTGTGTCTGCGCGTGCGTGTGCGCGTGTATAGAGGAGTTTTCTGCGGGCCATAACTCGGTCTTAGAGGAACGGCGGACTTTTCTCTATGTGTTATATATATATATATAGTTGTGCTGCACGCATCAGCTGTGGCCGATGGGCTACTTCGCGCGCGAACGTGCTCCCGCTCACGTTTTCACGATTATGACACTGTGAGCGTGCAGTGTCGCTCGAGCGCGAGTTATACCTGCGCTCCTGGTTGCAGCCTGGGATTTACGACGAATGGCCGCTTTAACCTGTAAATACCGGATTTACAGACACGATTTATGACTGGCTATATACTTTTAGGCTGCTGCTAGTGCTGATGCTGGTGCTGCTGCTGGTACGACGTGGGCGAGGTAGTGGTTTCTGGCTTGGATTGCGGCTCACCTGTGCCAAAAGTCGGAGATAAAAGATTTGAGAGGCTAGTGCAAAGACGAGATCTAGAAGCCGAATGGAGAATGCAATGTTTCCTGTCGTCGCCTGTTACTTCTTTGATTAGAACGCTCGCTTAGAGAAACTAAAAATATGAAAGCAGGGAAAGGAAATGCAATGGGTTGGATAGTATACCAAGTAGTAAGGACCAAGAACGAGTCAGACTATCAATAGGTATTGCTGGTAAAAGATGAAAAATATTTGGTCTACATGCGGTATTCTGTCTTATGATTTAGCTACATAAGATAAATTTTTCAACGTTTACCAAGGATGAATTAAAATTTTAGGTTATTTCTTACTACGTCTCTATACTAGAATCATCATTTATTTGCTATTATATGCAATACGTTTGACAATGCATCATATTCATAAATCATAAAAATACGAAAGCAACTGTTGGTCCGAGCATTACCATTTTATTGTTTATTTTCAAATTCCCAACTTTTACATACTTCAACGGTATAACTTCCCATCCACATTTCACAATTCAGCAGGAGTAATGTTTGTTCCAAAAATAAATTCCATTACCAGTGAACAAAGCAATAAGTCACCATAGACAACAAATACGGGTATATTCTTCACCGATACTTTCACACTCCCCTTCAAACTTGAAACGAGCGAAAAAGCAGGGTCTGCTCGTAAAACGCAGACGTAAATACACACACTCGTGTACACTGGGAAAACTGTTCTCAAAGTTTATCGGGTCCAAAAAGAAAGAGTGAGAGAGAGAGAAGAGGTATTTATTTACCCTCGACAATCGCTCACCCCGTACCTTAAACCCCCGATCCCGTTTGCTACTATTTCGCCGAAAGATCTATTTAGTAGCTCTCGTTTTCTCGCGATACCTCCCCCTTTTTTGTCAGTATACAGTCTCTGTCAGATTGTAGCTTGTCGCAAGCGATTCCAGCGCCCTCTTTTCTGTATGCGCGCGAACGAGAGCTCCACGAGAGCGTAAGCGCGCGAGCGGATAGGGCAGAACCGTGTGTAGAGTAAAATAAGTGGGAAGAATAAAGCCTTATAGTGTCCTTGCCTTGTTCTTCATTTATTTATATTCACCTCATTTAATTGTATTCCTTATTAAACACGATCGACTATTTCTTTTGGTACTCAAGGAAACAGAAAAGAAAGGATCATCTGGCGACCGTGACAAAGACCCGGGAGTTTCTGTGTTGAACGTTTTCGATCGTGTTACGTTTTCGTTGAGTGTCTACAATCATGGAGAAAATGTTTAAACGTCGCGATTTGCTGCATAAGATTTTCGAAAAGTCGTCAAAGGGGTTACAACTACTCATTGAAGACCCAGAGTTGAAAATTGAAGAAATTCGAATTGCAATTGAAATACTGGAAAACAAGTTTACCGAATTGTCAACCATCAATGAAGAAATTTTCAACGCCATGATGGAAAGTCAAGCGACTTCTGAGGACGTAACGGAAGAAGTCGAGGAAGTCGACGAGAGCAAAGCAGGTTTCATTCGCCTACGAAATAAAGTGTCGAGAATACTGTGTCCCGTCGATATTCAACAGACAGC
>UELV01140105.1:0-11638 GCA_900490015.1 Megastigmus stigmatizans
TATATATATTATACATATATATATATATTACTCCTTTTTATACCTTTTTGGTCTCCCCGATCTTTTTTTATCCTATTCCCATGCGTTGTTAATTTTATTCTCCTTTCATTTACGTGATTTTCGATTCAGAAGATTCCCCGTAATCGGACTCGCTCCGTCGGAAATGCCGCCATAAAAGTTCGGTTTTATGACATTATTTTTTTCTCTCTCTCACTATCTCGTTCCAAGAGACGAGCAGCGATGCATCTGACTCTGTATATATGCCAGGTGAAGGTGGATTAAGGCTCCTCGCCTGGAGAGAAATGCGAAGGCGGTCGTTAGAAATCAAGGACTAGAAGATCGGAGCGCTTCATAATAATTTTGTGCCACGGCTCGATTTTCTTTGAATTCCATTATCCGAAAGGTTTCACCTGTATAAATTACCTCATTAAAGCTAATAAAAATAATTGATGTTCACTTTATTAATCGGAAATTACATGTCCGAGATTAAGCTTTATTTATTTTCTTGTGTTAAAAAAAAGTGATCCTTTATGAGTCTGATAGCGCGATTATAACGTAAGTCCAAACTGAATGATTGAAGTACATGTCAATAAAGATAATCATAATATATTTCTAAAAATTCTTGGGATAAAATTTTGATCGTTTTACCATTAACAATGATTTTTTAATCCATCAGTTCGTCTTTGTAATAATATAAGGTTAGAATTTTGCTTAAATTTGTATTTCAATCCAGAAATTATACTTGCAGCATTTCAAGTTTGAAATATGAATTCTGCACGTAAAAAGAAGCAGTGAGTCAAAGTGTTTCACGCATTAAAGTTAACAAACAATGCCGCAAGGATTTCGCCACCTCCATAAGAATATTTTACGAACACTTACGCGAGAAATAATAATCATTCACCTCGACACTGTAATAATAATATATTTCTAAACAAATTCTGCGAGCACATTAAATAGCACTGTTAATTATCGTATAGTCAATGCGGTGCCATAGGTAAGCGCGCGCGTATATATACAATGTTATAAAGCTCGGGATGGAAATTATACGGTAATTTGCCGTACCCAATTTCCTTTAAATACCCCCCGCGCGAAAGTCGACGTAAAAAAGAAATCCCCGTTAATAAAGCTTGGACTTGCGACACAGGAGCAGCGAAAGACAAGGAGAAAAAAAATAGGAAAAACGAAAGTCACACGTACGAGATCGGTGTGTGTGTGTGTGTGTGTATGCATGTACGAGCGCACGGGTCATTACGAATCTCGTTACCACGCCGATGACGTAATATCGCGATTCACTGCCGCTGTGTCCTGGCGCTAATAATAATGCCGCGGTGGCCGTTACGAGTGATAGTGTTTCTCGAAATAGATTAATCGCTCTTGTATACCTTTTGGCTTTTACACATATATGCTGCCCCGCGCGAGAGTGTGCATAACGTGTTATTAATCTCGCGACGGTTGGGGCTTAATCAATATGAATCGATCGGGAACACTTGGGATGGGGATATTTTTTATATCATGGAGTAGTATGTGTACCTGTCGCTTTACGAGGGCGACCATCAATCGCTGACCGATTGAATTTCCCCTCCTTTTTTTTTTATCGAGTACGATTTTATTCTGCAGTGGTTCCGCAACGATTGCTACCTTGATGGATATAAGTCGTGATTTTTAAAGTTATTGAAATTTTGTTTTAAAATTTAATGGATGCAGTACTATTGTGCAAGTTATAGGGAATTATGCCAGCTCACGCTTACTTGATTCAAATGACGCACATTTTTTACTTTGCTAAAGATTGCTATTGCTTTTGAAATAAGTTACAAAATTTGTATATATTAAGCAATAATTACTCGAGTATATCGACGATATCGCAGTCGTCGCTAAAATATTGTACATCACGGAGTAAAATCATAATTTCTATGAGAAGCAAAGTTAATTGTGAGCAATTAAAGGTAGATAGATGCTCGTGCCAGATGTGAAATTTCATAGGTAATGAAATAAATGAGTATATACATTACAGTAAAATATATAAGTATTATATATTTAACTAGGCCCCTGACAGTAGTTGTACTTGAATTCATAATACAAGCTCAACAGGTGCCTTCTTATTGCTGATTAACTAATGGAAAGGAAATTATGCAGCTTTATATCTTTTACATGAAAACTCAATGACATTCACTGAATTTTTTGAAAACACATCAGCCTATATTATCAGAATCCGTCAAAAAAAGTTGGTATTCCGAGGAAATGGTCTTAGCGAGACATGAAATTAACTCTCTCGGCGGACAGACTCCTCCTGCAATTCACTGCACATAATTTGCCAGCTAACTTGCACATAAATGACCATCTCTCTAACCTTGCTCGCAATCTCTCTCTCTCTCTCTCTCTCTCTCTCTCTCTCTCTCTCTCTCTCTCTCTCTTGTGAGCTTCCGCGAGAGATCGATGCAAATCGAGATACACAGAGATACAACTGCGGGATATCGCGCAAAAGGAGGAGCTGGCGGCTTGAGAAACGAGGCGACGATCCTTCATTTCCGGCATGCCGCGCACTTTCATATATATATACAAGATATGCGCCGTAGTGTGGCGCGTGCCGGGTACATTCCACATGCGCGCAAGTGTGAGAACTGTCCGTTTTGATGAGAGATGCGTGTGCGTGCGATTGCAGCAGTAGCAGCAGCAGGTATGTGTGTGAGAGAGAGAGAGAGAGAGACTCGCGGACTCAATTAATACCTCAGGATGGGCGCGCGAACGCGTTTGCGATCGCCTGGTATATATATATATATATATATAAGGCTCGATAAGAAGAAAATGTCGTTTGATTAGGTGGCGCTGTATTTTAGAGACGGCTGCACGAGTGAGCGCGGATGAATGGTATATAGTTGCAGGATGCCTCGTAGTTCAGTTTTGGTAACGAGCTGGAAGGTTAACAAAAATGACGGGAATTTATTTTATCGACATGTTAATTATAGTTTCTCGAGATGCTACAATGTAATTTGTACATTTGATCCTTAAATTTTAATTTCAGTTATTACTCGATGTTATAAATTATTTTATTTACTACTTCGAGATATGCAGATTTCAACTCAACATCTGTAATAAACTGTATAATATCTGGTCTAGCTACAAAATTACACATTCTGCGTGAATTAAAAGCGATATTAAGGCAACTTCAAAATCTTCTGAAATTATATTGACCTTATTGATCGATAA
Source organism: Megastigmus stigmatizans (assembly GCA_900490015.1). Lineage (NCBI taxonomy): Eukaryota > Metazoa > Arthropoda > Insecta > Hymenoptera > Megastigmidae > Megastigmus > Megastigmus stigmatizans. Next base: position 3,205 of record UELV01140105.1, read on the forward strand.
GTTGACAAATTCTCCATAAATAGAATCTCAACTGCAATGAAGCTCTCGCATTACAGTACACGAATGCGTAAGGATTCGCCTGAGCGATCGCTAACCAGGCAGCCAACACACACACACACACATACACACTCACACACAGATGCAACCGCACAAACACGCGATTTGGCCGAAAGGCGAATCAGCTGCCGGCGTCAGTTCGCTCGGAGCCGAAGTCACACTTTAGGCGCGGCGAAGTCGAAGTCGTTGGTCCGGTGGCCTTTTGAAAGTAGAAACTCATCACGAGCGAGAGTTTATTAATCGCTGAAGGATGACGCGAGTCGCGCGTGAGCCGAGCTCTCACATCAAAGCCGCGGATAATATTAGATTGCGACGCCCGTACACCCGACCAATTTAGAAGGACACCCCCGCGAGATTCGAATTACGCACTTGCGACTTTTTCGTTTTGCAAGGTGAGTTGGTGCACGATATTCGATGTGACGTTTCTTCTTATACTTGTGCTCTAACGATGGACGCATTTCTTTTTTAGGTATTTTTAATAAAATATTTTACGTCACTTGACGACGAAATTGGATTTATACAAATTTAAATAGTGAGGAAAAAAGCTTTACTGGATGAATTATTAAAATGAGAGTAAATTAGGGAAAATTGGATGAGTATATATTAGTCTGATTTAAAGCGACAATTGCTAGTTTTCGAGAAGTCTACGTAAAAATAATCTGTATATGAGCAATATATTACGAACACTATCTTCAATATATGAGTTACTTATATCGAAAATATATATTCACAGAACTGCAGCAGTATTTATACAAAGTATTGGAAAACTATAGCCTTTATGTGAATCTGCTATTTTACGTTTATGTCATACATTACAATATTTAAATTACTTACAATTTCTCATCTCCTTGAAGGTAATAATGAAAAATTGCTTTTGTTCCTGCAAAAAGTTTTAATGTCATCCACATATGGGTCATAAGTTAAGAAATAATCGCAATATAGCTAATCCACATATTTGCATATATAATACTCCAATACTCGATAAAAAGTCTTCGCTATGTTAAGCGGTTAGTGGCGCCACAATGTACATGTAAAAGTGAATAAGTGGGAACAATTGGAGCTAAATTACCGATTAGAGTTAACACAGCAAATACCTCCGGCTCTGTGAATATCCCACGTATGAAAAATATATCAGGATTACTATTTTCCATAAACGACCCATATATTGGAGATCTTTGCGATATATTAGTCATGTAAATTATTTCTATTCGAATAAAAAATTTAGTGACATAAATTAATTCAATATCTTATAAAAAGTAAGAATAGAAAAGATGATGAACCTTACACTTGCAATAGTAATATTACAAAGTAATGTTATTATAAGTAAGGCTAATTGTACAGCACAAAAAGCACAAAAGCACTTTACAATTATTAGATATTTGCATCGCAAGGATGGTACATTTATTTCACACAATTAATTATTTATCGAATAGTTACTCGATAATATTTTTAAATAAAGTTAACCTTTATCGTCCCCAGCAACTCCAGCGAAGCATGGCAGGCTTCGATCTATTATATATACGCAACAAGTGGTTCCCAGCTAAACTATACGCAAGCCAACCCCAACGCTAAACCTTCCCACCTCTCTTGCCTCGTCTCTTGCACACTTCACAAAATATACCGCTCTTGATTCTCTCTTTGGTCGCGTCCGCGCGTCAGTATTATATACGCAGTACCGCACGGGAAAGTAGCCAAGCCGCGAGAGCCGCAAGCCGAATTAACGAGCGGCGCATGAAGCGCACGAGACGAGGAAAGAAAAGGCTTGCGGCAGTTGTCAGTTGTCCTGGCGCGGCGTGTCTGGCGTGCATGCGTATATATGCGCGGGCGCTCGTCAAAAGCTCAAGAGAGAGAGAGAGAGACGCACGCGCGATATATACTCTTTGAAGAGAGAGAGAGAGAGAGAGAGACGAGCTACAGAGAGGGAATGCGTGCGAGGGCGCGTTACTCTTTCGGCGAGTTCGTCACGCTGCGGCGCTATCGGGGTTCTGCTGCTGTGGCCGAGGCTGAGGCCAGACCGGCGGAGTGAGCGACATTTTTGAGTGGGTGTCTGCTGCCGCGGCTGCCGCTGCTGCTGCTCGTCTGTCCTTTATGCGCTGGGAAAAAGAGAGCAGTGTATTATGTTGCGGGTAGGGTGAGCACGAAGAAAGCGATTTTTATTAGGGTATTTTGATTGCAGCACGCTGAAAGATGTATTTACGGTTCTAGCTTAGATCTTAATCTAATAATCTTATTTCGTGAATAATGATCGAATGAGTGCGTTTTGTTAAAACTATCGGATTGTACCTGTGTACGGTTTTGTGCATGAGATGGCTGGTTCCTTTCTCTTTTTTTCTGGATGTCATCAGAATTTTTTCACGCGTATCGATGAGATTTTGTACAATTAAATCTGACCGAGAGAGTGGGCTATCTAAGAATAAGTTCAAGGTTATTTAAGAACTCTTTTTTCCCCCAAGCAAACACTTACGACGAAACATAGAAGAAAAAAAGTCTATCACCTACGAATGCCTCCAAATAAAATTTCGTGTACATAAAATACCTCCATAACAAAGTAAGTAATACCTACGCGATTGCCAACAAAGAACATGACCTGCAAGCGTATTCACACACATATAAACGACACTTACAAAGCCGCTGCTCACTGTCCGCGCATTCGCCCGCAAGTTTCAAGGAGCTGTAATACTATAAAGAGCGAGCGAGAGTGAGTGAGAGAGAGAGAGAAAGTCTAACAGAGCCCTCGCAGGCAAGAGTAGCAGCGTCAGCGGTGCACGAATGGAAGCGAGCGCTAATTGCGCGGTTTAACGCTGCTGCAGCTCTGCACTGCCACCATCGGCGCGCCGCTACCCAAGTGCCCTCCGGTCATGTTAATCATAACGCGCCGCCGCGGTAATATTGCCGTCATCGGCTACGAGCTCGCAGCTCTCGCGTAACGCGCTCTGTCGCCCATATATATTTAGAGGTGGCTCAAGGGAACATATATTCCGGAATTATTGTCGCGCGTGTAGTCGCGTCTTCTCTTGGACGAGACGAAGGGAAAAGGAGGAGGTGGAACAAGAATAATGGGATGGTTCTCTCTCGTATCTATTTCATAACGGTGGGATGTGTCGTGTTGTGGTGGACAAGTGATGCAGTGTTTGAGGAAGCGAGGTAGCGCTCTGGCCGCCTTAATTGGATGATATTTATGATTTTGATGCGGAATTGATTCGGGAGAGCAGACGTTGTTATTTCGTGATTTTGGAGACGAGTATACGCAGAGATTGTAGATAATTAGACGTGAAAAAAAGTTAAGCGGTTTTTAAGTGGAGCCACATTGATGTCCTTAAATTGCGCACTTTAAAATCTCGAAAAGTAATTTAGTGATTATAACGGATATTTTAATTTCATAATTTCAAAACTATTGGTTATAGTGTATTGTTGATGTATTGAAAATGTATTACCAATTACTACTTACAGCAAAATATTGTGACTAGAAAGTATATAATTATTATTATGCACTTATTACAATGCCAAAATCATTATGTTGCAGATAATTTAAATGACTAAAATATTATAGAATTAATCTCTGCGTTTTGTAAATCTAATTTAAGATCCATTGTGATACAAAACCCGAATAAAATAAGAAAGGAATACAAACGCGTACAAATTATAAGACGTATACACAGTAAGTTTCGCAATTAAAAAGAACAACGAAAACGACGGCAAAAGCGCAGAAAAGCGAGGTAAAGGAGAAAGAAAGAAGAGAAAGGTTCCCTCTCGCGCTTCTGTTAGCTGGAATGCGAAATCCCCTACGACGTCGCGACGTCTGCCGAGCGTCTGCAAGACGGTCTCTCTCTCTTTCTCTCTCTCTCTCTCACTCTCTCTCTCTCTCTCTTTCTCGCTCTCCCTCTCACGAAGGACAGCGAATGATACATACAGCATAAGAGGGAAAATACATGCACGTATACACGGAGCAGCCTCAACTTCGTCTCATTGTTCATTGCGCTACGCGTCGGCGGGCGGAATATAATTTATGGAAGCGCGGGACTCGGGCGCTCCGCACTATACACACACGCGCGCGCGCGTAACGCCGATTTGCTCGGGTCGCGCGCGCTTGTGTGTACGTACGAGCCGCGCGTTTCTCTCTACGTTATTTATTCAGTTATATCCGATGATACTTCATCTCGACAAAGTTGCGAGTTGCGCGCGGCGAGAGCGCGGATTAATTATGAGTTTTAATTACCGGTGACAAAAATGTTATTTATCGGCCAGCGATGCTTTTGCTGTGCTGCACATAATATGTATATGTGCAGTGTGGGAATGAGGGAGAAATAGAGAGAGAGAGAGAGGAAGCCTTGGCGAAGGATTGATTCGATCGAGCGAAGAATTTCTAGCGCTTTATTGGTGCTATTATTCTTTTCGATGTATGTAACTGGGCTTATTACGAGCTGCGAATATATATTTGAGCTCTCGTGCATCACGAGTGCAAGCTTATTAAATTAATTATTGCTGGTTATTTATTGTTTTATTAATCGCGGTTTTATGGTTCATTGGGAGTAATACGTTTCGTGCGATGCCGCGCGAGTGTCTAGTTTTCATGAGTGATTTATTCATCACGTTTTATATTCTCGTGTCTTTAGCTCTTGGGAATTGCGAAACTAATTATCGCGTGATCGATCGTCAATATTCATCGCATAGAAAATATACGTATAGATAGCAGCTTTTTACTTGAATTTTTTAGATTTTCAAAATTGTTGATTGAAAGTGACGCTGCTTATCAATTATAGTAAAACGATCGTATTATTTTTACATGTTATTTAAGAATCTGTTTCAATTCTATATCACTTTCATTTTTAATGGGTTACTTCTATTGACTTAGAATTGAGATCATCTTCGTAGATTGAGCAGAAATACACTCTAGATCATGCTTGAAAATCGAAAAATCATTTCGGAAAGTCAGTTCTTCTTCTTTATGTGTAAATGTTACGAGACAGTACTCCATCAATTTGATTGACCTGGGTCTAGGATAGGGAACAAGACACACAGGTATCACTTGCACGCGTGCTTTCTAATTCACCTCCATCAACGTCGAACTAAGAACGTCCAACACCTACTTTCTTGTATCGTAACTGCTTTGCGTCGCGGCGAGGAGTAAAGGCGTTGACTCGACTTGACGTCTCTTCCATTTAAATATCAAAGAAGTGGAGGATTAGATACAACGTACCTAATTGCAGATAAAATTATTATATGTGATTTGTGCGAGTATAGGAGAATATTAATGTATTGTTTGGTGTCGGTCAGATGGATCTTACGCCTAGAAGTTTTTTTTCGAGAAAGCATGGATAGAAAGTTCAAAGTAGCAGACCAAGTTACATTTGAATTAATCATACAAGAATTGATTAGAATTTTACGCTAATTACATAATAACCGACCATTTTTTAATTTCAGTCTAAAAATATACTTTTTACTGTATCAGCATGTATAATATTGTATACTCACTGCAGAAACTGCCTTCACATTTTTACAGTTTTCGGATAGCTTTGTCCCTACAATTCTGCATCTTAGTACGTCACTCACTTGTCGGTTGCGTATTAAAGCTCATCGTAAGGAAACTTGAGCTACGAGTATATACACCCATATTCACATCTATACATACATATGCATTGTTTGTGTGTCTGATACTCTGTGAAAGCAAGTTTCAGCAAAGCACGTGTCACTGGTACACGCATCTGTACATTTGATTCGTTGGACATACGACCAAGCGTTATGTATTTGATGGCTTGAAGGTATAATATTTTATTGATACAGTAGAGGTTGAATCTGTCCGAGCTGTAAGATCTTAGAAATGTGACACTTTGATAGAATTCATCGCTATAGTACACGTATTCGCATTATTTATGGTTTAAGGGCGGGTCCAACGCTACATTCAACATTAAACAATGCAAAATAAGTGTAAGATAAATAATGCACACTATGAAAGTGCCATATTTTCAAAATTTTTAAAATTTGTTTGAGCAGAGTCACCTTTCATCATACTGACAGATAGATAACTTTCATTGATCTAATTTGACTATCATCGTTTTAACTTTTTATCAATAAAGATTCTAGCACAAATATTGCGTAAAATCTATATTTGCCAATAGACATTTATCAAACAATACAGCGTCGTCATTGATATACAGTGAAATCTCAAATTGAAATTAAAAACGATTCTTACAGATCACAGGCTATTAGTGCAAATGTCGACACGAATTAAAAGATAATATATACCTGTAATAGAATTGTCAAATCAGTCTCGTAAAGCTTGAAGAGTCAGTCATCATAAATCGCATATATATATATATATCTCGGTGGAGGATTGCATTATTATTCGGTGGGCAGTAACGAACAATATTAATCTTTTACGATTTTAACGAGCCGTCCGAAGCTCAGCGCGGTCACGCGAGTGACGAATCGCAAATGTAATTGCGAGAGATAAGTGAGGGGCCAGTTTGAGAGTCACTGAACGAAAATAGCGACCTTATTAATAATCGCGCAGAATGTCGCATGCATGCTCGCCGCCGCCGTCGCCGCCGCAACAGCAGCCGCCACTCGCGAGAAAGTAGAGTCTGGGGATGCGAGAGACGTTTCTCTCTCTCTTTCGCTGATGTGAAGCACCTCTCTCTCTCTCTCTCTCTCTCTGTGTGTGTGTAAAACGCGCTGCGGCGCCGGACAACAAGAGAGAGAAACAAAATCTCTTGCCTAAGTAGAAACGCCGCGCACCATAGGAAGATGGACAGGGAGCGAGGAATAAGTGGAAGCCATGGGCTAGAGAAAGGGAGAAAAGCGACTATATAAGAGATTTGTGCTGTATTAGTCCGTGTGCGGTTTCGTTTGTTTCTGCATTTTTTGCTGAGATTAATGTTATATTCGATGCTATAATTTTGATTGAAATGCAGAAAGGAAAAATGATTTTTAGGATCGTAGAGTCACAGCCAAATTGATTAATATAAGCATTAAATTTATACTTTACGAATATAATATTTTATATTTTAATATGATATGATCTAAAAGCGAAGACGAAAGGAATACTTGATCAATGAAAATTGATTGCATTATGAGAAATGAATTCGACGCGGAATAAAATTTTTAAAGAAAAATATTCTTAGAATGTCAAGAATAATACTGAGATGGATTTTAGCTTTTATAAGGCGCTGCTAACTGAATAATGTACTTTTTACAGTAATTATGTTAACAGTAATATTTTGGTTATCAATTAGTTATATCGATAATAAGTGGTAAATCGATACTGTAATGTTTGATTTAAATAGCGACGTTTCGAATTGCAGAGATCCAGTGTTTAACTAAACTGCCTACAGTTAAACACCGCGTTCCGAATATTTATGTTTTATTTATGTTTCTGAATATTTATATTTTCAATGCTTTTCACACAATATTTATCACCTATACGCACTTAACTTTTAATCACGCTTACAACTTAATCCTCGCACGTAGTATATAATAGTACACACTTAGAAGACAATAAATTAAATACACGCGCGGTAGGGGCTAAAGACGCCAGTGTCCGAGAAAAACGAGGAACAAGGAAACAACAGCTAAGCAGAGAGACATAGTGAAAGCCGCGCGGTATAAATTCGCAGTGGCTCGCGTCCGTTTAAGATTGTCACGGGGGTGGTGGCAAAAGCATAATAATAGCATAATATACGACTTCTAAAATCTCTCACTCTCTCGTTTTGACAAACAAAACCCACAGACACGTTAACACACACACACACACGCGCGTGCAATGTCATTTCAAAGGGGCGGCTGGTGCAGTTTGCGTTTTGCTCGCGTATATACTGTCCTAAGCGAGAAAGTGGCCGGTGGGTGGGTGGGCTTTCGCGCGGAGGCATAGCTTATATACACCAAAACACGCGCGGCGACGCACAATGGAACACGTGTTCGGCGTCACTCGCGCGTTTGTACGTCTCTCGCGGCTGTGTATCAACGGTGATATTCATATTGACGAGAGAAAGAGTGTATGTGTGTGCGAGCGAGAGAAGGAAGAGATATGAGATGAAGAGAATAAGGTGACGACGAGGAGCTGCTTACGATGACGAGACCCGTTTGTCTCCGCCGTGCCTCTGATGTGCGGCGCTGTGGAGCTCCTTCGCTTTTGTTGCTCGCTCGCTCGCTCTTCTCTCCGGCTGCTGCTGTTGCTGCTGCTGCCGCTGCTTCTCTTTCCGCGCGACGTTTATGACTGATTACTTTCGTTTTGGCGGTTCTCTCTCGCTTATGCCCGGCTGCATTTGTCTTGCCGAGTGTATAAGCGATGTGCACTTTGTGGCCTACGAGTCTCTCTCTCTCTCTCTCTCTCTCTCTCTCTCTCTCTCTCTCTCTCTCTCTCTCTCTCTCTCTCTCTCTC
>UELV01140107.1:0-15926 GCA_900490015.1 Megastigmus stigmatizans
ATATATATATGTATACTGTCATTGCAATAGAATGTGTGCACTGTGCTGACTGTGCACTCGTGGTCCCGTGGCCTACGTACATAGATAGAGATAACAGTGTACACATCACAAATATATATTACAAGACAGAAATCGAGCTAGTCCTCATATTCTATATAGGCACGAAAAAAATGGATAGAGTCGACTCACTCAACTCTGAAGTATATATCCGTTGCTTGCATAGGTGCGCGCCGCGCGAGCAGTCATCATTTATATATTATATTGAAATTATTGAGTCAAATCGAATTCAAGGGCTAGTCAGTACAAGCATAGTATAAAGTCGCTACGCTGATTGGACAGCCGATGAAGGAACAAGACAGAAAATGTCAGGCTCGAGCAAAGGAGACGCAAAGGAGCTTGAATAAATAAAACGACGTGAGGCTGCCAGACTACTACTACACGTGTTGTGTCAGTTGTGTGTCTCATAAGTTACTAGTTACCAGTTAGCATATATAGTGCCTTGCACTGTGCAGGTTAGTCTTTCTTTTCTTTTCAGCTCACGCACACATGCCTCCAAAATCGAGCGGCCAATGAACGAGTGTCTGAGCATCGCTCAGTGCGCGCACGATAACGAAGACGGCTAGATCGCGCGGTTAGACCTATTCATTAAATCGGTCGGTGCGCAGCTGAATCGAGGCAAGCAAGAGTGTAATAGTAAGTAGGCCCTGTCACGCCTGTCCAAGTGTCCGTCCACCCGCAGTCGTAAACGCGTTGAACAGCGCAGTTCGTAATCGTCGTCGTCTGCGCGATGCGCGCAACGGCCGCCAAGCGCGCCGGGCGATTTTCTTTTTATAGCGAGCCAAGTGCAGCGGCCTCGCAACGACTCAGTAGCAGGAAGCGCTGCTGCTGTTGCTTCTGCTGTAACAAGTCGGGGTCCCCTTGGTCCTCCATCTCCTCTTCCTCCTCCAGCTCGACGTCCGCGGAGTCGTGCGTCTGGAGTGGCGCCGTCGATAAGGAGCTTGAACGGCTCTTCCATCGTCACGGTCGTGCTCCAAATTAGGCGCCCCCCGCTTACACCTCTCTTCTCTCTCTTTTCTCTCTCGGTCTTTCTTTTTCTCACTCAACAACAACACGAGAGCTCCAGTTCTATTTGGTCGCGCCTCGCTTTTAAAGCGCACTCTGATCTTTTTTTTTTCTTCACTCGTTGCGTGCTCTCCCTCGTTGTCCTTATTGAGGTTTTCTTTTATTTTTTTGTTGGGTCAGTGATTATAGAGATGAAAGAGAAAGACAGCTTCGACTGACTTGAATGAGAAGGGGAAGTGAGTTTGACGGTATTGTTTTGAGTTGCTGGTTTTTGGATTCACGACCATCGGAGCTGGATATATTACGATCTTGGAGTGTCCAGCAATGTCAGGTTCAAGACTCGATAGGAGCTTGCTCGGACATCTGGCTGAAGAAGGCCAGGCAAGAGGTGAGTTTTTTATTACATGCTTCGCTCTGCAATCCAGTTTACTTGTACTGTGTACTCTTGTCTTTTCTGTTGTTTGATAATAAAGTACTACTGTTTTCTGATTCATGCTATAATTGAGTGCAAGGATTTTGTTTCCGTTTCAAAAGCATATACTAGTTTTCAGAGTGTCAAAAACTTTTGATTATACAGTGTCATTACTTAATGATTTACATATACAACCACAAAAATCTATGATAGTCTTAATCTTTGATTGAGCCAATGAATTTAAGTTAAATTTCAATGTCATTCATCATATTTATTAGCATTTAATCCTTTTAAATTTGTAATGATATACAACTAGTGATTCCTGAAATTTTACTTAAATATCAACAATTGTAATATTTTAACAAAAGAAATTGGTATTTTTGTTTACTTCAACAAATTTATTGGATGAAATAATCATTTAAACAGTGTATCTATTTATCCAAAGTTTAGATTCCTTTATTAATCAAAATCTGTGCCATTAATAGAATTATTAATTTCTTGTAATCTTGTCTTTACTAAATCTTAAGAATATTTGTAAGTGCATACTGTTTTATAAGTTAAATTATCAAAATGATTTTATACATATATATATGATATAAAGAATAATATCAATTATACTTCTCCAATGACCTAATCTCATATATTAGAACACGTCATTGCATATTGATAATTAACATTGAAACGTAAATTAGCTTTCTTTATCTATACATCAGCTTAATATAACTATTATTTTTGATTAATGTTTATTAACACTAATATAATCCATTATTGAATAGAATGTTGCGAGGTCAGTTGAAAGATTTCTCATCCTGGATGGTGTGTATTCGTCTAGAGCCATTCGAGCCCAAGATGTTTGGCTCTAAAACGAGTGGCACCAGTACCTTTTACACAGATTTACATATCACGGATGAAAACGAATTACATCCTCCATCTGTTGAATCAGAAAAGACTGGAAATAGAAATTCACGATTATTAGAACAACAGAGTGCAGCTAGTGAAGATGGCAATTCCCAAGATTCTGACTCAGTTGGTGGCCAAGAGGAACAAAATCAGTATCCTAGACATTCCTTCCATAGAATTGCCAGTTTTGGCGGTTTTCCAAGATTCAGGCCCTTTGTTATGTCAACTGCAGCTTCAACAATGTGCACAGAGGTCAATACAACACAAGAGACAACGATTAAATCCTCTTATACAAATATGTCCCATAGTGTTTTGGAATATCGAAGTAGCAGGTAAATTATTTTACTGATAAAATTTAAAGGCCTTATTCTTAAAAAATACCAATGTAGTAGTTTTAAGTAATAATATTATACATATTATATTAGTTTAAATTAAAAAAAAAATAATATATTTACTTGATAAAAATTGTTTTCAAAAAATTAGTTTCATTTATAAAGGATTGATATAGATTTTTCATGTAATTATATCAAATTAAATGATGTATAATACCAAATTAAATTATGATTGAAAAAATTAATCAAAAATATTAAATTTATAATTATACATATTAAAGGTATAACAATATTATACATATTATATTAGTTTAAATTAATAACAACTACAAATTAAATCTTAAAGATAATTGTGACATATTTGATATAACAATTAATAGAATTGACCAAGACTGAATTTATTAGATTATTACATAAAATTTTAGAATTTCAAATTATAAGAATGATCTTTATAGTTTTAAATGTTTTCTCTAAATCATATTTATCTTAAGACTAAAAATGACACATTAAAAGAGATTTATTAAATGAAATATATCTTATTCTATTGTATCAATAAATTGCAGATATGTAGTTACGGAAGGTTCTTATCAAAACGATTATGCAGTCAGTGAATCAGAAAGTGATGAGGAGTCAGAAGAAACAAGATCTTCTGAAACTGATTCAGCTATAATTGCCGACCATCCTGATGATTTATTAGTTGAACAAAAGTTACGGGCTAAGAAAAGTTCCATAGATGCAAAACGAAAAAAAGCAAGACATATTGCAAATGAGTTATTGACTACAGAAAAGAAATATGTTAATATTTTGTACCTAATTGATCAGATTTTCCAATTTCGAGTCGATCAAGAAAATAGAGCTCATCCAATGTTTCCACCAGAAACAGTTCAACATATGTTTTCAAATATAAAGTCCATCTACAAATTTCATAATGACTTCCTATTACCTCAATTGGAGGAAAGGATAGAAGCATGGGATGCTCATCCAAGAATAGGAGATATCATGAAGAATTTTGCTCCATTTTTGAAAATGTATACTGAATATGTTAAGAACTTTGATTACGCTATAAATCTTATCAGTACGTTACAACAAAAGGTTCCAAGGTTTGCTGCTATTATAAATGAAATCCAGAAGTTAGAAGAGTGTGCAAAACTTACTTTAGCTCATCACATGCTCAGTCCTATTCAGAGATTACCAAGATATGAATTACTGTTGAAAGATTATTTAAGAAACCTTGTTAAAGATAATCCTGATTATGAAGATACCAAAAGTAAGTATATACCTGCCATTATATAAGCTTTGTAGAGAACAAAGTAGATAAAGACTGCTTAATACTTTGATAAGACTTCTTATTACACCATCAGAGGAAAAATTTTAATTTTAAAATCTTTCTATTGAATTTTTTACTCAACAAAATTATATTATATGACTACAATTAGAATCTTATACTTTTATTTACAGAAGCCCTAGAGTTAGTGTCGACTGCAGCTAATCACACAAATGAAGCTATGAAAAAGATAGATAAATTCAAAAAACTTTTGGAAATCCAAGAAAGTATTTACGATTCAACCGATCTAGTCAGTGCGACGCGGGAGCTCGTCAAAGAAGGAAGAATCGTTAAGATTTCAGCAAGAAGTGGAGATCATCAAGAAAGACACATGTTCCTAGTAAATATATAAATAAAAATATAATTTTATGCATTAAGTAGAGAGAATTTGTCATTCATATTTCAGTGCAGTAAAAAGATTAACATATTTCACACATGCGTACGAGCGCGCATTCACACATGTACATACACACATCAGCATTAATGGTTTTAAAGTAAGAAAAACGCAGTTATTACATTACATTAAGTTTTATTTAAATCGATCGATTTATAACCCTTATTTAGTTTGTAAAATTTAACGTTGTTCAGATATCCAATATACACGTTAACACAGCAATCTTTAAATCGTTTTTGTAATATTAATTCATCATTTTTTTTAATAATACTCATAAATACTTTAATAAATTTTCTGTTAAACGATCAGCGAATTCCATACAATGATGATGAAATTTGTATTTACTGAAAAAAAAAAATCATTTTTCAGTTTAGCGATATTTTGCTGCTCTGCTCGCTACGGTTGATACCCGGACCTTTATACCGCCTCCGGGCGAAATTCATGATCGAGAATCTGCAGGTCATCGAGGGTGATAATTTGGAGACGGCCAACACCTTTTACTTGAGAGATGAGAACAAAAGTGTTGAGTTGTACACACATTCAGCGACTGATAAAGCTGCTTGGCTAGATGCTTTGTTTGAAACGATGCAGGAAATTATGCGACGCAAAGCAAGCCTCAAGACTGGTAACGCCAAGACCGCCCTAGTAAAGGCAGACGACGTCACGAGATGCATGGTGTGCGAGGTCATATTTTCCGTTATGAAACGGAAGCACAATTGTCGGGCTTGTGGAATAGTAAGTAGATCGGAGCGCGAATTCATTGAATGCTTGCGATTCATTATTGTCAATGTATGCTTTTACCGCGACCTGGCATACAACTGGCTTTGCAATGAAAATAGCGGTTGCATCGTGAGGAAGTCGTATTATTTTTGTAATCAATCTTAAGATAAAAGAAAATATAAAGTCAATTTGTATTTTTTAAATCTTTTAATTTTTATACTCGTAAATCAGTGCGTAGTATACTTGTAAACTAAAACAGCTGTGAACTAAAGCATAAATATATTAAATATGTTAAAACGTTTTCAAATGTTAATCTCATATAACGACTAATATATCACGCAATTTAATTCTCTTATAAAAATCAATGTTTGTATCCTCAGGTTGTTTGCAGTAAATGCTCGAACCAGAAGCTGCTATTCGAGGACAATAAGAACATGCGCGTTTGCCGTCTCTGTCATGCTGCATTAACACAGTCGATGAGTAAGTCCTCGCCGTCCTCGCCGAACGGGCCAGTACCGAGTTTGCTGCAGGTCTCAGCTGGGGCTGCCTCCGTTCTCTCGGGTTACCTCCTACTTAAGACGCAAGCGAGTAAGCCCTGGACGAGGCGATGGTTCGCTCTGCATGTTGATTTTGTTCTTTACACGTTCAAGTCGGAGACAGAAAGAATTGCGATGACAGCTACTCCAATGCCTGGCTTCACCGTTACCGAAGGCACCGAGCTACCTGACGAAGATCCATTAAACGCCAAGGATCGTATTAGGGCTTTCAAGATTCATCACTCGCGAAAGTGCTATTATCTTCAGGCTTCTTCGCAGACGGACAAAGAGAGGTAATGTTATAACCCAAATTTTTTTGAAAAATACTTTCTATTGATTACTGGAAATTTGAAAATTTTAGTATTTAGATAATTAAAAATTTTCATATACTTTTGAAATAATAGATTAGAGTTTAACAATTTTTCTAATAAATTTTTTTAATGGTTTAAATCTGTGTTGACATGAAATAAAAATTATTTGTAGGTGGCTCAATGCATTACAATTAGCCACAAAAGCGGAACTACCTCAGTCCATGGACGAAGTCAAAGACGCACAACAAGAAAGTCAATAATACCATGCCGAAAACGAAAACTATAAAGTATTCTGCACTGTATTAAGCAACTTAGCCAATTTCCATATCGCGTAAAGAGAAGTAATGTCGAGAAAATGTAGCACATAAGTGTTGGTAAATAGTCGTATGATTAAGTATTGTTAACTTATGTTTTTCATTTTTTTGTAACGATAATTAAGTATCACACAATATTATTAAATTCATACATATGTGAAAATTTTTTTTACGACACTACGTGCCGTGTGTATGTACAAAAACAAAAAAAAAATCATAAAGGTATCAGTCAATTTTGTAAGTTTATACGCGCGAGTACAATTTAAGCTTCTTTGTTATACTGTATACAGTGTACACGTGACTTCGAAAGTCCTGTGTTATGCAGTTAAAGAGTAAAAACAAATTTTTATCTTGTCTATACAACGCCACATTTAGAGACTTTATATATCGTGTCCGTTTATAAACATAAAGGGATCTTTTACGACCACGCAATCACCAGGTCTATTGACTACCGCTGTCAGGGCGCTTGTTATTTTTGTATTATGTTATAATCTATTTAAATATTATATACGTCGTTTGATCAGCGAAAAATAAAGCTAAGATAGAGTCGATAGACTGTAATTGATAGTGACTATTACGTGGATGAACGAAATCGCGCTGGATTGAGTGATTTAATGTTAAAATGAGAGGCAATTGAATTTTTAGCTTTGGTGTTTTTATCAGCAGCTCGCAATTATCGAATTCTGTGATTTATGCAATAAATTCAATTCGTCCTAGTATTCTTAAAATACCAGTTTTTATTTCGCTTTAGTTATAATTTGCACAAGCCTATGTAAATATGAGTTTTTAATTATGCAATAAAAATAAAGTATCTACAGTCAAACTTCATAAATCCAATACTGCAAGATTAGTTAATTTACTTATATTTTTCTTGCAATATATTTTAAAATTGACTGATTTAATTGAAATATTTTTAAGATCATTAAATATAAGTATAAATTATATTTAAAATTTCTGGAGAAAACACTTCATTCTAGAACTAATCCGTAATTAAGAAGAACGTATTAGAATTATGGATAAGAAAAGAATATTTCTAATTTTTTATAACGTAAATATTATGAAGTTTGACTAAAAAAATCTTTATCAGTGAAAAAAAGTCATCAGTGTAGTATTTACTCTTTATTTTGTACTTATTTTTAATTAAAATAGAACTACTTTAGATTCTCTTCTTCAATTTTACATGAATACCATCCGCAGCAGCTGTAAATACAGTAATAGGTTTATATAATGTTTCACCTTTCTTTTCATTTGATAACGTGTATTCTTTCAGTATCGTAATTAAGGCCATCTTCGTTATGAGTTGTCCAAGCCTCTGTCCTGTAAAATTATATATGTACAAAAACTGAGCATACCAAATATATCCAGTTGTATCTATATTTATGCTCAGCTTATCTGCAAAGGCAGTTTAAAAGCATCTGCAGATGGCCGTTGGGTCGACGCCAGGTTAAAGGTATTTTTACTTTATTTTCAAGTAGGCAATAATGACTGATAAGATAAATACTGTATGAGAAAAATATGTACCTAGTTGGATGCTTTAATTCGGGTTCGTAGCAAATGAGAATTAAAAGTATTTGTATCAAGGTTTACATATATCAAAGATTCTTTTCAAGTATTATGTCAATTAAATGCAGGCAAAATGTTTGTAATTAATTGAATTCTTAAATGATAAAAAAATCATTTAAATAAATTTAAATAGTATTACTGATTTAATGAAAAAAGTATCTGCCATTAAATTGGAGATATCACTTTTTATTAACTAATACTACATGTTTTACACATTGAAAATTTTATTAAAATATTAAAATTGCAAATATATAGTAAAAAGTTAAAATTCCGTCAAATTAAAATAATAAATAAGCATAAGAATACCATTATGCACAGATTAATAAAAGAAATTGTAATGTTACTAATACGAAAAGATTAAACAGTAAAATAGTTTCTAGTTATAAATCATATTTCAAAATAGGGACCTAATTTTTTAAAATAATTTTTTAACTCAATTTTATTTACAAAAATATTATAAAAATTAAAATTGTTGCCTGGATTCGAAAACTTACCCACACAGGACCGCGGGCCCATACCAAAAGAGAGCGAAGAACTTGGTAGATCGTTTGTTTCCAAGCGTGGTCTAGTTGGTATGAATTCATTCGGTTGTTCAAAATACTTAGGATCTCGATTCGTCCCATTTATAGAGATGTAGACTGGTGTTCCTTTTTCAATAATGACGTTGCTTCCTGGCAACTGGTGATGGAATTAAATATTTATATTTTTATAAAATATTTTTTTTAATCTATAATAATGGATTATTCTAAATGGACAAACATGAGACTATAAACGGATATTACTTTAAAAAACTTCATTCAAGAACGTCTTTCTCCTAAGCTTTTTTTTGTTGAATAATAAAATATTTTTTTTATTATTGTTTTTAAAAATATTTTATTCAATATATTGATTAAAAATTAAAAAATAGTAGCGATTCAGCAAATGAATCAGTGTTCTGATTGACTATTGAATTTTAATTTAGTAACCATGTATATTTATACTTATAATTTATAATATCTTATACCTTTAGTTGGAAAAATGTTCAGAAAATTCTTTGTCTTTAATACTAATTTTTTAATTGTGTTATAATATATAATTTCTGACAAAAACTATTTAAATCAAATTCATATATTTTTAATACAAGAAAGTCATAAAGTTGTTAATATTTTATTAAAATAATATAATAATAATAATAATAATAATAATAATAATAGTAATAGTAATAGTAATATACTGATTTTATGTTTTTCATGAAATGGTTTTATATTTTATTTAGAGGTAGTTTATTAAATTATTATAACAGAAAAAGATTATTTTCACTTTAGTTGCATATTATATAAGTAAAGTATGTACCTGATAATCTTGTACTGCGACTCTATCTACAATGGGAAGTGGTGGATATAATCTTAATGCTTCATTAACAACTTGATCCAAAAAGTTCATTGAATTTATCAAATCTACACTTAATTCATTGCCATCTAATGTTTCCTTAATTTCTTTATATAAGCATTTTTCATATTCTGGATGAAGAGAAAGCTCATATAAACTAAAAGCAATGGCTGTTGAACTAGCTTCAAATCCTGCTACATAAAAGGATACTGCCTGTGCCAAAAGATTATCACCTTCAAATTCTAAAATTATTTTTTAATATTATATTATATCATAGCATCATATATAAAATATGATATTAAAGCATAATGCAATAAAATTTTAGTTTCTTACTATAATCAGCAATTTGTTCTCCATTTTTTAGACTTATGAAGTGATCGATTAAATCTCCTCGTTTAATACCAGTTTTCTCACGAGTGTTTATTGAGTCCCAAAAAATTAACCTGAAGTATTTAGCTGGACCAACCATGAAGTTTTCTATTAATTTTATCAAACCAGGTAAAAAGAAAAGTATGATTAAAATTATTCCTCTTCTTATACCAGAAAGAATCTTTTGACCTGAAAAATAACATTTTTTCATCTACATATTAAAAAATTTATTAAATCTATATAAAATGTTTACAATTTTGGATCAACTTAAAATTTTTTATAAAAATGAGCTAAAAAATATCGAAGTAAAGGAAAATATTAAACTTTTAATGTATTATTAACATAAATATAAATTATACCAGCTTCCCAGAAAGCAGTATTGTTTTCATTAAACGAATTTGTAGTGATCCCAAAAGCCAATGAAGCAATAACATCTGTAGTGTATCTGCTGGAAATATCTTTTAACTCGAGTACTTTCCACCCATCTAACTGGCTCTTTGATTTTTCTACAAACTCTAACAAGGGAGTTCCACACTCATCTATTAGTGGAATCATTCCTCGCAATTTAAGACCTGTAACACTTGGTGTCAATTTTTGTCGAAGATATTTCCATTGTGGTTGATGAATACCCAAAAGGTTGATTAATCCAACCGAATCCTTTTGTGACTTTCCTCCAAAACAGCGATTTGGGAATACATCAAAATCTTTCACCATTATCTGCTTCATTAAATTGAGATCTCGAAGAAGTAATTTAGGTTCATGAAATATGTAGAAGCCAATGAACGGTTCATTAGGGGCTTTCTCATAGATCTCTTGAATAACTTGACCTGGAGGTTTTTGAAAAGTAAGTGTATCTTTGAAATCACCAAATATTCTATGTGCTGAAAATGATTTGACTCCACGTCTCTTCCAATATGATAGTTTATACTTTGTATATATAAAAAAGAAAGTGATAGAAAACAAACTTGCAGTTACAATAATTGTTATCAAATTAATTGATTCACTAGTCATCGTTAGCTGTACATAAACGTTAAACTTTTAGTTATATAGACGTTACTGTAATATAAAATTTTTACTTTTCATAGATCTACTTTTGACATAGAAAGCATATGTCTAACATTCTGCATCAACCTGTTGTTGAAGATTGTGTGACTCAGAGTATTATTAGAGCAGATAAGCAATGGGAGATAATTTGTAAATAATACAGATAAGCGAATGCAATTAGAAACTAGGCTTTTAATCATACATCATTAATTATTCTAAAAGCTGGTTTGTAAAATGCCAGTTTTCTAAGAATGAGTGTTTTTACATCATATAAAGAAGAAGTCATACATATTTCTTATACTTATTTCTTCCAATGAATTAAAACATAAATGATCTTTTAAGTGAACCATGTGTTAAAGGAAAAGACAAATGGATCTGGTAGTTCAAGTTAGGTTCATCATATTAGGAATAGCAAATATATTCTTAATTATTTTTTTTGTTTTTTTTTCTCATCAAGTTCATGATTATTAAGAGTATTGATTAAACAATGATTTCCATTGACTTCATTTATTCAAAAGTTTCTTATTTATTTTATGAAATCATTTTATTTTTATACAAAATATTATTATAGTAATAACTTATAGGATATTAAAAATAAAAATTAAATCATGTATATTTCGAAATATATAATTTAGAATTAGTTTCACTATTATTTTTGTATTCATTATGGATACAATTGACTATGGGTTGTTTCGTAAAATTCTTGAGGTGAATTCCTTGTTATTGGGGATTGATTTGGATTTGTTATTGTTTGTGAGCGATATGAATTTATCATTAATGATTGATTTGAAATTCCCATCATTTGTGATTGATGTGAATTGCTCATCATTTGTGACTAATTTGAATTCCTCATTAAGTATGCTCGATATGATTCATCGGGTAGTGAGACCGCATCAATTACATCTGAATTTAAATTCAGAAATTGGCTAGTTTGATTTCTGATAATTCTTCTTTTTTCTTTTCTCGCACGTCTTTGTCTCTGCCTTTTATGTAATAGCCTTTCTGATTTTAACTTTAACCACTGATCTTTAAGCTCCATTTTTTGTATTTTTCTTTTTGACAATGGTGCAGGTAATTCCTGGTTAAGTGTTTCCTGTGTATTTAATTTATCTACCTGTGTTTTTAATTTATCTTCCTGTGTTTTTAATTCATCTTCCTGTGTTTTTAATTCATCTTCCTGTGTTTTTAATTCATCTTCCTGTGTTTTTAATTTATCTTTGGAAAAATAAGTTTGAATAATTTCTTCATTAGGAGTAACTTTTTCAATTTTTTCCACATCTTTAGCAACGCTAACTACTGATTTTTTTCTGAGTCTTGAACTAAATCTTTTTACATATGGTGGCACTGGTATATCAAAGTTTCTTTCAAATACAGCGATGAAATAACCTTGACAGAGATCAACTTCGGGTACAACACGTAAACATTTGCTTCCACAATCATAATCTGGTACACCAAAATTATCCCATTCGTTCCATAACATTTCCTTCGTATCAAGAAGAGTAAATGAATCACCAACTTCTTTAAGTGCATCATCAACAATTATTTCTCCTTCGTCTACATATAATGAGCATGTTGTGTAAACTACTCTTTTAACATTTGGAAAAGTCTGAAGAGCAAACCGCAAAGTCATACTTAAAGTAAATCGATTGCGTTGTATTCGAAGTTTTTGAACAGTTTTATTTGCTCCATAAAATATTCCAGAAAATGTGCAAGTAGGATCAATTAAAATGTACTTTACATCAACATTGTCAATTTCCAAGTTAAAATAATCATTTTGTAGAGTACTTGCACATGTGACGTTTGTTAAATTTAATAATTCACACAAAGCTACATGTCTATCCGGATGAATATCATTTGCATAAATCACCCTGAAGAGACAAAATAAAATAATTATCAAATTTATTATCCACAAAGCCGGACTCACAAATATTTTGTATTTACCCTGTATTTCCCATGATATTAGCCAGATGATTTGTTTTAGTACCAGGTGCAGCACATATGTCTAAAACAACAGATTCTGGCTTTGGATTCAGCAAAAAACTAGAAAGACAACTTCCCTGTAATAAAATATATTACATCAAATTTTATCATATTTTACAATTGAAATTATTTTTTATCTGTGAAATGCCCACTTTGTCCTGTATTAAGAATTTTCCTTTTAAGAGACCAGGGTGATTGTAAAATGATGTTCCTGGTGGAAAAGCAAGAACTTCAGAAATATGATAATCTCTGATAAAATTTTTTCCACTCAAATTTGCTAATATCCTCAAATAATCTGCATATGAATTACAACGCGGTAAAAGATTCCAATCTTCTTTATAAAATGCAGTAAGAGTATCATCAATAGATATTGCTAATGTGTTAATACGAATATATACAGGTAGTTTTACTGCAAAAAATTAATTTTTGTATAGATTTATGATTGATAAAAACTACTAATTATTTTGAAATATTACTTTACATTTATGTGTATCACATGGATTTTTGATTATAGTTGACACTTTTATGTATGCTTCACGTAAAGTTTCTTCATAATATTTAATAGCTTCTACTTGTTTTGCACCAGATTTTATATAGTTACTGCCCCATAACAATTCTGTTATTAAAATTTTTGTTATCCATGGATTCAAAAATTTATGCTGTGAAAGTATTTGAGTCTCTTCTAAAAGATAATTTAATTCTTCAGTTCGATTTAAAACCATGGCAGCTAATTTATACTGATCCATCGAGAACTAAAAAGGAAAAATTAAATATATGATATGTTAATTAAACCTTGATATGCTAATCATTTCATAAATATATTTAGTACATTATAGTATTCAGCAATTTATTTTTTATATTGTACTCCGAATCATCCAGTAAGTTATCATTAAATTGCATCATTATGAATAAAATCTGTTAATTATGTATCATATAATACTAAAATGTAAATAATTAGTTTAAAAATCATAAAAATATCAAAAGATGAAATGTAACATATACTTTTATACATACTGTAACATTCTGCATCATATACTATTTTTTCAACAGTATTTAGAAAAAACTTTTTATAATTAATTAAAATATCTCTTTTTTATAAGCTTAACCTCATATTAAAAATAAAACGTTGACATGCTCTATTTTCATTTTTTGTACCACAACTAATGTTGATCTTGTCAACACATACAAAGTACACTCAACAGAAACTAGAACTGCTAAAACGTTTTTAAAATTTTATGGAATGTATTAAAATAATATAACTTCATTGCATGATTCCAATGATTCATTGGAATTCAACTAAACAAAAAAATAAAAACGTTTTAGTAGTTCAGTTTCCTGCTGGGTGTACATTTAAATGTACGTAAACAGTGCTGTGTAAATAATAGAAATAAAAATAAATTTACTTTTTATAATTTTTATAACGAAATTTGTTGCTAACAAATAGTAAATAGTATTATATTAAAAGTACGTCGAAATTAATTTTCAAGTGAAATTTAATTTACTCACCCTATTTTGTAAAGGATTAAGAGTTTTTTCCAAAGGTATTTTGTTTAATTCAAAAGCTACAAGGGCTTTCTTCACTCTTTTGTATGTATCTGGTAAAGGTTGCTTCCATTTAAACTGTTTATATTTTTCAAAACTTATCTCTAAAGAAGAAAGAAAAAAAATTAAATTTTGTTAACAAACTATATAAAATATTCAATTGCTTACTTTTATGTGGAAGCATAAGTGGAGGATTATTTCTACGCCTTGGTTCATTCATGATGAAGACTGCTTAAACAAATATTACACTTGAAAATGATACACCTTGGTGTTTATAAATTTAAAACCTAAGTATTTTCTAACTTTTTTTTCTAACTATTTTCTAACTTTTGTTCCCATTTTACAAAGTACTTAACCTTAAAACAAAATAATAAAAATTAACTTAAATCTAACATTCGTTATTTATAAAATTCTGTATTTTTATGCATGTTACCTCGCTTAATTATTAATCAAATTTCTTACTGTATCTTTTATAAACACGAAGTGTCTTTATAACGAAGTGAGACTTAATTCTTGAATATTATTATGCTAAATTACTATATTATTGACTTTATTTTTCTTTCAATAATTCGCAAAGTCGTTGTCATGATAGTCAAACTCCTACTGATACAAATCACCCAATAGCAGTGTACTCCAAACTCCAGCTAATAAAAGAGTTGGTATTTTGGTAGGCTGTACAAAAATAAATACCTATATCCTTCAGTTTAAACAATCATTTTATTAAGTACGTCATATTATATAATCAGTCTTACATTTCCACAGTTGCACTGTCTATAGGTACTTATATTTGTTGTTATAATATAACATTTACTGTAAATACATGTAAGTATAGGGTGGCTTTTCATGAAGTCAGGGAGGCGTTCATACATTACCGATCGTACATGCATTCGTGAATTTAAATTTATAAAAATGTAAAATTAATTTAGTAAGTAAGTACAATAAACTACACAATTATTAAAAGAATAGATTGCAGAGTTATATTAATGCATATGTTTAATAATATATAAGTATTGTAAAACAATGAATATAATTGTAAAGCATTACTACCTCTCTACTACAGAATAGTTATATACCTCTTGATACCAAAACTTACTATTCTGATACACAACTCTTACAACTGTATTTATAAATACATATTTATTAAAATTTGATTTGTATTCCATAATAATCAAACTTCATAATTGGTAAATTAACTTAAATAATAAGTATATAGAGTTTTTAATAACATAACATTCATTTTTATCTAATAGGTATCTATACTGTAGGGGAAGATGGGGCATGGTGAGCCTGGCGGGTCAGTTGGGCATTTTAATATTAAACCGTGAATGATTGTTTGAAAACAAATAGTCACGAAAAAGTATAAATAGATATATTAGTTTCTATATCTGAATATTTGAAATGAAAAAAAAAACTGTTTTGACTTAATTTTATAAAGATTAAATTCGGAGCAGTGAAAAACCAATGGCTCCATTTTTCAATTTGCTGCATAAACATGAGTACATGTCAGATCGGATTGAAACAAAATGATTTTGAAAGTTTGACTCTTAAACTTTCAAGTCCATTTTTATTTTTTCGATAAATATTTTTAAAATATGTAAAATATTCATTTTAAAAATCGTTGTAAATGGGGCACGACGGGCACCAGGGAGGGGCACGAAGAGCACACAGCGACGCGGCGGTTGGCAACGACTGTACATTTCGAAGTCATAGCCTAACCTTTAAACTAATCTGTAAATAGTGCAAACAGTGCAAGAG
>UELV01140108.1:0-36627 GCA_900490015.1 Megastigmus stigmatizans
CGTGATCGTCCCTCCTAAGACCCAACACGTAAAGAACGCATGAGTTTTGTAACACCTGCAGTCGGTTTCGTATTTCCTGAGAAGTATCCAGCAATACTACCGAACAGTAGTCTAGGTGAGGGAACAGCAGCGCCTCAGCGAGCCTCCTACGCAACACCTCGGTGAGAGAGAGAGAGAGAGAGAGAGAGAGAGAGAGAGAGAGAGAGAGAGAGAGAGAGAGAGAGAGAGAGAGAGAGAGAGAGAGAGCTGAGAGAGAGAGAGTTAATTAAAGTTAATTTCGAGTAGCTTTTTCAGCCTCTCGCGGCCGCGTGATTGTTTCCTATAGTGGGGGAAAATGTGTTGGGATCATTGGCAAACGACGGCTAAAAATATACGGGACGAGCTGAGAAACACACGCTCTATACCAGGAAATAGACCCATGCGTCACATTGAATGAGCCGATGTTTTCGACGGTGTGAAACATATCGATTGCCTTTGCGTATCGGCTTTGTTTACTGGGAAATTAAGGAAAGTTCTTAATTGTTTTTCGCAAGGACAATGTAAAGTGTTGAGTTTTTTTTTAAAGCCACCTGCAATTGTAACTAATAAGTTAAATGAGAAACGTCTAGATTATAACAGTAGAAATATTTTCCAGCCAACTAACTCGATAAAGCGATAAGTATAAAACTTGGAATTTTCATCGCGAGATAATCGCCAGCACTTAAATCAATTCCTTTCAATCATCCGATTAATTTCTTACGTTAAATTTCTTCGTCCCGCGTTCGAACTTTCGCAAATTATTAACGTTCAATTACTGGCGTCATATTTTACTATACACTTTCTGTCAACGTCCATACCTTATTTGAATTCAGATCGCTATTGTTAATATATGAATTCGTCGCACACAAGAATCAAAAGAAAGAAACCACAACTATATCAATCGTGTCAATAGTCTCCACCGTAAAATTTCTGAAACATTAAGCTTCAGAACCTGGTAGAATACGCAAACGGCCGACATACGTTTTGAATGATTAAACATCTCGGT
Organism: Megastigmus stigmatizans; assembly: GCA_900490015.1. Classification (NCBI taxonomy): domain Eukaryota; kingdom Metazoa; phylum Arthropoda; class Insecta; order Hymenoptera; family Megastigmidae; genus Megastigmus; species Megastigmus stigmatizans. The sequence continues at coordinate 1,025 of UELV01140108.1, forward strand.
TTCGCGCGAGAATGTTTATTAGTCTGTATATACGCACGAGAGAACAGGTATATCGTTCGGCCGGTCGCGCGCGCGCGCGCATCATTTATTGCGCCTCATAAAGTGTAATATCGATCGTTAGCCGAGCCGGAAAATATATACATAAGCTCCGTGAGCCGTTAAATTTGAAATTTCGCAAAAATGTAATCGCGCAGCTCGGCGTTTTTCTTTCTTCCTCTCCCTCTCTCTCTCTCTCTTTCCCTCCCTCCTCTCACGTTTTTCTTTATTTTTCCATTTGCCCGGGGCAGCCTCCAGGCGCGCATTTCACGACACAGACACACAACTCGCGAGAGACTACGTCTGAACAACATGATAATTTTGTCGTGTACGGACGAGCGAGAAAGGGGCAAAAAGTAAAATCATAACGACAGTTTCCGCCCTCTTTTCCTCTCTCGCTCGCTCCTCTCTTTCTCTCTCTCTCCTTCTCCCACTCGTCGTCTCTTTTTCTCTTCGATTGCTCCCCTTCTGTCTCTCTCCCATCCTCTATCTATGTTCCCATACTTTTTCTTCTCTACCTTCCTCTCTCTCTCGCTCTCGTCTCTGTCGTCGTCAATTTCGCCTCTCCTCTTTCTCTGTCGCGGCTCGCGAGAGCGCGCGCACCCACTCGAAATCTCTCCTCGACACGAATATAAAAAAGAGAAAAGAGACAGAGAGAGCGAGAGAGAGAAGAGAGAGGTGAAGAGAGGAGCGGGAGGAAAGCAAAAAAAGAAAAGAGAAAAACGAAGCAAACGAGAACGATCGATTATGGCCGTCTCTCTTTCCTCTTTCCAGGCGCACCAAATCGACGATTCCCTCGGAGCGGCAACGGCGGCAGCGTCGGCGGTGGTGGCGGCGGCAACTCGACGATTCCTTTCGTAGCGCAAAAATTATTACCGTTTTTATCGGCCTTCCCGCTTCTCTTCTCTTCGGCATTCCCCTGCCTCTCCCCCTTGCTCTTTCTCTCTCTCTCTCTCCCTTTTATTTTAGTAGACCTCTCGCTTTTCCTCTCCCGGTGCTACTCATAATCGAGGCACGACATCAATTTCGACATGAAGAGACTTCTTAGCGCGGAAGATGGAGTCCCAGGCCACTTGAGCTTTTCCTCTGACTCTGTTCTTTCTCACCGCTTCCCCCTCTCCCTTAGGCCTCGTTTTTTGCTTTTTCACCGCTTTGATTTCAGTTTCTTAAAAATACAAGTTTACTTTATCCAAAATCTCTATCTCTCGTGTACCGTCATCTTATTCTTAACGACTTTTCATCTCTAGCCTCAAACTCCAAATTTAAGCAAAGTGCATCCTTGCATAATTTAGTAATTAAAGTACAGATGTGTAAAAACACTTTCTCTGAAAATCAGTGGTTTTTAAAATATCTAGAAAAATATTGACAATCGACCAATATCAAAGTAGTAAACACCAAACACTATTAAACTTTAAATATTATGTTATTAACGACTTGACGCGGCAGCTAAATTCCATCCACATCCTGTCAATAATTCAATTGGAAGCAAGATTACATGTGCATCCACGCGGTGCAGTGCCATAACAAACGTAAGCAATCTAATTGCAGTGACTATACGACCGTCCGTCATCTACTTACCAGTGCCCCCGCAATCTTAGCTAATGTCATTACACGAGCATAAATACATTGAGTATAACTTGTGCACTGACCGTCAATCGCCAAGTTATGCTCTATACCAGCCGTTATTACCTCTCGCGTTTACACACAATCTTTTCCATAAATTTATGACGATAATTTTCAAAAATTAGATAATAAAATTTTTATTATCATTTTGAAGTTTATTACCCTTTCCGTTGAACGAATAATATCCAATTATCAAAAAGTCGTGAATAAAAAATTAGATATTAAAAAGTTGATTTGAAATAGCTCGCAAGGAAAAAGTTATGCTCATATTATTTTATCTGGGTCAATTTTGCCGTATTAGAGTTCTCGCGAATTGTCATAATTACATATCAAAATTAGTCAGTACAGGAAACTGTAATTACATTGTACTCATATCGAAATTACGATGCTATTTAAGTTTGATTGGCATTTGAAATTTGTCATATAATTACGCGTGCACGAATTGAATATCCGATTCAAAATTTCAATAATAACAGCTAAAATGGAGATTGGATTTGAGCTTTTTCGTTATAGCTAAACGATGTTTAATTGATAATCAAACTTCAATGATAGTAGAGGCAAACAATCCGTTGGTGCTTAAACAATCCAGTTATGATATTAATTACACTATATATTGCATTTGTTCATGAGAAACATATTATCTAATTGAATTGTGTAGTGATTAAAAAATAAAAATCCATATTAATATAACCGATTCATATACGTATGTTATCAAACAAAAACCAATAATTAGATTTATTGCAATTAGTTTTCTGACATTTATGTGTACATTCCTAATGGGTAAAAGTCAAACGTAACTTTTAAATTTATCTGGTTGATTCATTCATTACATCTCCGACTAAACGCACTTGTAATACTTGTAACTCTCTTCATTACTCGAGGTTAAATAATTTCACGGAAAGCCGTAAGTCACTTTCTGCCATGAATGTTTTCAGAATTTCTGAAAAATAAAGTGATATATATCATGGCTCAAAAATGATGGCTCAATTTACTATCCCGATAACAGTGCAGAAGTTACATCAGCACTCCAATACATAGAATGCATTATAATTACTGAAAAGCAAAGAATATCAATTCATAATGACGGCCGCGGTATTCGTATAATCACGGTTCCACAAACTAATGAACGATCAAAGGCTGGAAAGTACTTGTACCAAGTCCTTTCAAGCCTCTCTTTCGTACACTCTCTTCCTCTCTTTCTCTCTCACTTCAGTATTTACATCACATTAAAACGTTAAAGAAGTCCTCGGTCTGGCCTGGTTTTCCCTAATTGATAATTAGATGGTTAAATTAACAACTCGAAATGTTGGCATGCACACGCAAGCGCAAGAGAGCTTGCATCTTGTCCGTGTCAGTTTCATTCTACCCCTTCCCCTCCCCCCTCTCCCCCCTTAGTCGCCTCTCTTTCTCCTCGACTCTACTCGCCGAACGCACTTACACACTTGCCGACTCCACTTATGTATTTACGTGCAATTCATTTTTATTGTGTCAGCAAAAAACAATTTGTCTGCATTTCATTCGGATTACTTCAACGTCAAATACTTTTTCTGTTTTTGTTTTCTGTTTTCGTCGGCTGAATAAGTTCAAAAATCTACACTGATCTTTGACGTATAAAACTGCCTAAAGAATGATTTGCCTTAGCGTATTACCAAAAGAATTCTGATTGAAGTAGATTGTTACGATGTTAACTTAATAACATTTTCTAGTTCCTTTATCGATCCAAATATTACTTATTATTAGTTCATGTACAAAATATCCAGATGTTAGGCGTAATGATGTTAATCATCATTGATAATATTTAAAATCTGAATTCCACACTTTCAAAATAATAGTTCCTTATTTAATAACTCCAAATATTTGACGTTTGTCGTTGAATATTATTGATCCGAATTGTATGGTAACCTTGAAAGCTAAGAGAAACTAAAAACGTAGAAGGGTTCGTGTAATTAAGCAATTGCACACCAGGCAAGTAACCTATCAGAACAGAAAGTTTAAATCAATTAGCATACGCGCAAATATTTGATGAGCAGAGTTAATATTGATCGACGATGAAAATTATTACATCTGTCACGTACGGAATTTTCGTTATCATCGATAATTACAATTGCTTTTAGTTAACTGTCCTAACACAAATACGCCAAGTTTCGACGTGTGAACGTAGAATGACTATGTTATTTGATTTCGAGGAATGGAACAATTGCTAAATTATTCTCGTTTACACAAGTTCTGAAAAATACAATCTTTTCAAATTGCATCCGTTCATTTCCCAATTGAACGATCTAATTTATATAGTTTAGTTTCCTGTTATAATCCTTCTGGTGCCGCAATTCACTGCTGTAGTTTTTGCCACTACTGATTAGCCTAGCACCCCGTAACCAACAAAAAAGAAAAGAGTCTTCTGATCAAATAATAAATGTTTTGTACCGACAAATGCGGCACTGACAATCAGTCACCATAAATTGATCTTGATTGCTTTAGATAGATGCTCATGTTTCCGGTTGCTGTAAAAATCGTGCACTGTAGAAATAATATTAGGTATGATTCATTTATTTGTACACAGAAGTAATGGTTTTATAAAAAAAAATGTTAGACAGGTAAAAGCTACAATATTAATATAGGTAGTGATTGACATATTGTCAAAAATAATAGTATATTTTGTCAAATAGAACCGGTTTTCACTATGTAATTCACGATAATTCGTTACACCAATACTCGCAGAAGATTTTACTATACGGGTACGATCATTTTAATAGGGCAATTTCCTGAACTGTTGTACAAAAGCTTTGTGCACTTGAATGCATCATGAGTCATCGGTACTTCATTTGCCGTTAACAGAATCAGCCATTAATTCGTTTCCCATAGTCGAACGAAAACTGCTTTCTCGATCAAGTATCGATCTCTGAATCCAATTCATACGAATCCACTATCGGCTTCATAAATCACGTTTGTCGGTTTTGACGTTCTCACGGTCGCTGTCGCGCAACCGATCGAACTCTAGTTGTGCTCGGACGTTGTAGATTAGGACCGTATTATCAGGTAATTATTGGTGGGAATCCAAATAACTTTGGAAAATAACGAATATAAAAATATAGTTTTATCTTGACCACATTTTGGTTGAATATTTGAACTAGTGTTTACCGAAATATAACGACTATGGATGTCGTTGTTGACGATGGCAGTTAGATGTCAGTAGTTTTAAGTTCAGATTTTTTAGAATAATTAATGATAGATCATTTGAAAATTTAAGCCTTCTTTAGTTAACAATTAAGAAGGATATATTGAAAAGTTCAGCAAGGATTAGTCTGTTTGTCGTTAGCTGATGGAACGTTTTGATTAATTGTAAAAAATCTTTGGGTAGAGACTAGCTAGGTCATCTAAATGCTTATGGAAGGCAGCATGTGTTGTTATATAAAACTGTAAATTCTTCTGGCAAGCAGAATGACACTTGTCGTGACAGGTTTTCGGTCATGACAACGCAATTCGTTGACTTAGTTCATTACACTTCATTAACATTTGACGGACGATTAGACGTGTGCGTAATTCATTGAGAGATAAAAGCAGCCAACAATCGGCGTCAGTGTCTGCGAAGTGCGGTGAAAACTGGTGTGACGTTGCTGAAAACTACTTCCCTCTCATCTGCTCGCTCCCAGTTTGGGTAACGCTCATAGCTATCATCCAACAGACACAACTCCACCGTCTATACACGTATATACCGTGAGAGTGAGCGAGAGGAAGAGAGAGGTAGAGGTAGAGGTAGAGGTAGAGGTAGAGATAGAGATAGAGATAGAGATAGAGATAGAGATAGAGAGACCATATATCGTCGAGTTACAGCTCGCTACTCGCTATGAACGTTTCCCTTATGCACCGTACCTCCATAACACTAAGTCGACCTATACACACAGAAGAGCAGCAGCAGCAGCAGCAGCAGCATGAGAGCAGCAGCAATAGTACGCAGCGCAGCACAGCAGACTGCGCGCGCTTTCCTCAGAAAGATGGGGGGGATCAAGGAAAGTGGCCGAGTGGGGAGGGAGCGCGAGTCGAGCGGTGCATGGGGGAAGAGGAGGGAGAGAGAAGAGAGAAAGAAAGATCGGCCGGTACAGGAGGGGGCAGAACATTGGCCTAAGAAGGGGACAGCAGCGGCGGCAGCACACGTATATACACACTCGGATACACAAAGCGAGCGAGCGGCGTCGAAGTACGGGGGTGCAAAAGCTAAAAAGGTGGCGGTGGAGGTGGAGAGGAGGCGCCGAACTCGTGGATGACGAAGAGGAGGGCGGGGGGGAGGCAGACGGGACACGGAGAAGGGGGAGCGAGCGAGAGAGGTGCAAAAACAAGCGCGATGGACTGACGCAAAAATAAGCGAACAGCCGTAAGCGGGGAACGATGGAATACAAGCGCTAGATGGTACCGTGGGCAGGAGGGGGGACCGGTGAGGGGCGACGGGGCAAGGGGGGATGGAGTGGGCTAGTAGTGGGGATAGCGGTATCGATAGTGGGGGGGAAAAAGCAGTGGAGGAAGGAAGGCGGCTGGTAGCGGCGGCGGCGGCGGCGGCGGCGGCACGGCGGCAAGAGATCCCTCGGCATTTGTAGCATTGTAGGTCGTTGCGTTTTATAACGTAACTTCTTAATTTTCGCACGGAGAGTATAGACGCGAGTGACTGCGCGATGACGCGAGCCGCACCGTTCCGCTATCAGAAGGTTGGACCGCATAGCTGCTGCTGCTACTACTGCCATTGCTGCTTCAAACACGGCGTGAACGAGTGAAGCCGCGTGATAGACGCATACCAGACAAAGAGAGAGATAGAATCCATACACATCGCCAGTGTTCTGTTGTCGTGTGTCGTGTGTGTGTGTGAGTGTGTGTTTATAGCGGGTTATATTCACAGAGTGATAGAGTTGCGGAGCAGAGCTCGTTACGTACGCGTTGTTGGAGCTGCAGAGGAGATAACGCGCGCACGCAGAGGCCGATATATATATATATACATATATACACGTACATATTTCCCCTCTCCTCGCGCGTTCTTCTTCGTCGTGTGCTGTAGTACTACTACTACTGCTGCTGACTGCCGGCGCTGCTGCTGCTGTTGCCGCTGCCGCTGCTCCCCATTGAAATAATTTTACCTACGCACTCTTACTATAGTCGGGGAGAGGCGCGAGCAGTGCAGCGCATACTTGCCTCGAGCGACGACGCCCGATTCTCCTCTCTCTCTATATATATAATATATCCACCGCTTTGAAAAAAAAAGAGACAGTGAGCAGAGAGTGCTTATATCCGTGTGTTTGTTTGTTTATTTGTTTGTTCGTCGGCGTGCATCGTCTACACGGTATACAGATACGCGGGAACGGAGTTTCAGTGCGGAATCCGCTAGCGCGCACACACGCATTTGTCGTAGCTGTGCAACGTGCATATACATACATACAACACCCAGTGTGCTTCCAGACAAGTGTGTGATAAATACGTATACATAAATACATATTTATATACCGTGTGTTTTTGCTCGAAGTTGTTTGTTGCTTCTGACGACGAAATACTCTGCAGGCCAGCCACATCGGTACAGTGTCGTGTGCTCTCAACGCTGGTATTCCTACCTACATACATATATACATATAGATATATGCGCGCGTGCATTGTAACGTAACCGCGTGCGCGCCAAGCGGCAGCAGCACGTGACCGAGTTGTGTGTTTACAGCGAGCGCGTGGGCCGCGTCTATACGTGCACGTATATATATATATTCACATACGTGTGAGAGAGAGCCACACGCGCTTCATACACCAGAGATACGTACTGCCCAAATCGCACATCCGCTCTGTGACTGCGGCAGTGGTGTGTGTGTGTGTCTGTGGTTTTTTTTGTGTGCGGACAGCCGGAGTGTGCACAGTGTGTTGGATACGTATAAAGTAACACGGACTTGTGAATGGACGACTGTTGAGGAGCTCCGCGTGGATTTACTTGGAGAGACGCTCTGCAGGCACCGGACGATGCGTAGATTGGGAAGTGGAATCTTAAAGCAGACCGACACCTAGTGGTACATACCATATATTTTTTTCCGATATCTTTTTCTCTACCTGCGTGTGTGTGTGTGTGTGTGTGTGTGTGTGTGTATCTGTGTGCGAGTGTTGAGAATGTAGACAGCGCGTGAGGCGGGGAGAGCTCATGAATGAAGTTTGAAGGAATTTCGGTTGTACGTGAGTATAGGCGCGTTTCCATTTTTTTCTCGGTATAGACCGGACAGTTACGCGATGATGCGATCGGAAATTAAATTGTTTTTTGTCGGTTTACCGTGTTTTTTTTTGGGTGGGATTTTTGTTTCGGAGCGCTTGTCTCGACTTTTTTCGATAACCGCGGGATGTATATGTACGTATATATACGCGTGTGCGAGTGCAACTAATGGGTATAAAGAGTGTGTCCGGCTTTCACTCGTGGCAAAAAAGCGGCTGGCGTTGCACGCGCGTCGAAAAAGCGTTTATAATAAAACGAAAAATTGCGCCTCGCAAAGAAAGTAAATTTATATAGCGTGCTGACTTTTTTGCCCGCCATAGCGCGCGAACGAGTGTCTTTTTTCCCCGGCATTTTCAGTGATAAATTATTGTACTCGCGGTCAATTATATCGTGCGTTCAAGCGGCCATTAATCTTGTACACCTTGTTGTGCGTATGCAATATTCCGTAAATAACAATGAAAGTATCTTGTCGCTGTTTGAATGCGCGTATAAATTTTAAATTACAGTCGGGCCGCTCGTGCCCATTGAAGATAAGCTACACGTAGAGTAAGGTTCTATTCAATAGTCCAATACTTATAGAGAATATTACCATACTGTACAAGTAATACGAGCGCAGCATGCCAAAATGAATATTCTTAATATATTTTTATGAAAGGTTATCGTGATTCTACCAAAACTTACTAGTGTCAACGTACAAATTACGACCGATATCTCTGAAACTTTCACAAACAGTATTTTAATATTTTCGAGTTCTAGTAAAAATCAATAGAACTCTCAGAATTTTTGCCATAAGTATTGTAATTTTTCATAGGAGTATTATAATTTTTCACATGTGTATAACGATTTACATAGCTTTGCGCATGCGCTGACTTCAAAAAGAGCCAACAAAATATCATAATTACAGTTTTTATGACAACAAAACTCTCCTAAATTGTTGTCTGTTTCTACTAACGAATAATTATTAATGTTTTTATAAATAATTTTTGAACGTAAGCTATCGTTTAAGGCAAAGTAGATCATTCTTAACATGAAATGTGTCCGATTTGTAGTTCTAGTAGATAATAAGGGCTTTGCTTGTCATTCACATCGGAGGTTTCGGGATCGAATCTCGATAAGGTAAAAATTTATTTTTCATAAAATTAAAATTTTTCAATATAAAATTTAATGTAATGCATAAAATATAAATTCCTAAATTCTCTGTATTTATATAATATATGATATATATATAAATATATAGAAATGTAAAAAAATTTGTAACGCTTTATTTCGAAATTATAAAAATTACAATACTGGGATTGGGAAATTTTGAAGATTATAGTCTAGGATCGGATCAGAATTCCAGTATTGTAATATTTCTCATAACTTTTCGAGTGTAAATGTTGTATACATAAACGAACGTTTAATTACGCGCCGATAAATATTTCATGGATGGTCTGCATACTTGTAGGATAAGTATAATTTTTGCATGAAAGTATAAAGTGATTAATAGGCAACAATGAGTTTTTTGTTTGTTCGAACAGCGATCGAAAATTTTGAAAAAGTGTTTTGTAATACACGTGAAATACGAGAGCTGAATATCTTTTTGGGTAACGCAACGAGATAATGTTCCTTTTCGAGCTGAGGCTCGGTTAAATCGTGAACTCATTCGTATACGTTGATGTTATCAGTGATATTATCGAGAATGCACGGCGGCAACACGCGCGGCGGTCCGATAGATGAACGTAATCGGACGTATTTCTCGGAAAACTCGCCGCCGACGCCGCCGCGGCGCGCAGCTGAACTATTTCAAATAACAAACAGCAGCTGCCCTTTTTTTTTTCGAAAATTGAGAAGACGACGAGAAATCCGCTTTCCGCGTAAACAATTCCTGAAAATATGTTTGGTTATATATATACACACAGACGAGCGCGAGTGCAGGAGATAGATATAATTTCGACCTTATCGAAGCCAATTATATCCGCGACTGCGAGTGATTCACTAATTATATCGCGACCGGGGGGGATTAATCTCCCTGCAATATTACAAATTCGATTATAAATGGCGTGGCAGGAAGAAGCGAGAGAGCCGTGCACGATTCAGCTCTTATCGTCTCTCGCGGGTATACCGGAAATCCGTAAAATCTTACATCGTCGTTCCCCTCTGGGAAGAACGCCGAAAAAAAAAGAAGAAGAAGTAATGTAAAAGAGAGGAAACGTAGAAAAGGAGGAGGAAGAGACGATTCAAGAATTTCGAAATCTCGCCACTGACGTCAAACGGCCGCGCGAGCCACGGCTCGTAACTGTACAAGAGGCATAAAGTGCTCTTTCTCGCCTCATCTTTTCATCTCGCATTTACAAACGAGCCTCTTCTTCTCTCTTCTGCTGCTGCTGCTGCTAATCCTCCACTGTATGCTACTTTTTTTGCTTCTCTCTCCCTCTCTCTCTCTCTCTCTCTCTCTCTTTCTATCCTCGAGCCTCTTTGTATTCACGCTGCGTTTCGTCCCCTTACGCTCGATCTCCCCATCTCTCGCTTTCTTTCTATTGCTAATAACTATTTTACGTACGCGGCCTGTTACTTTTTATGGGGCACATGTCGTTTTATCAGAGCGACGATAGGATCCGACTACTTTTTTTTCTGCCTTTTATGAGTACGGGTCTTATCTGGAGTGGAAATTTTTGAGGGATTGCACTTGGAGTTGATTGAAGTTTGGATATGTGTGTATATAAACTTGGCAATTCACGACTACTTATTATACAGAAATTCGTTTCGTATAAGAAAATACACGTTCAAAAACGAATAAACAATTTTTCGTACAGGAAATGACATTTAAATTACACTTCTTGAATTTGAGGTTACATCGTGCGCTGCATCTCAGGCATCATAAATCCAACAGAATCGTTCTGCGCAGGTTGAATTACTTTTAAAGCTCCAAAAATGGGTCTCAATCATGACTCTACACTTATATACACCGAACGAGAGCTCGGCACAGCTGTGAAACGAATTTCCTCTCTCACGATTCATCCACTTGGATCTATCTCGTTCTCTCGCTCTTTCTCTCCTTCTCTTTTTATCATCGACAGCAGAGAGATAAGCTGTATCTCCTCTGTTGGCTTTGGTCTCGCGCCTCTCTCCCATGAGAAAAAATAGCATCTACTAGATCTGTTTGCCCTTTTTACGCTCCGCAATGAACGGGAAGTTCGATATTTTTAAATTTCACTTTTTGATAAACGAGAGACTCTCTTGAATCTCAGAGTCTCGAAGATAGAGGGGTAAAAAACATCCACGACTCGTCTGAAGTTTTGTTTTTAAAAGGGCCGCTATTCTGCTTCACAGCGAGGCCTTGCAGTTAATAAAGTTTTTCTTGAAGAAATTTAATGAAGTTTATCAATATAATTAAGACGCTGTATTGTGCTTCTCTGGTATAGTTTCGAATAAAATGTTTCCTTGTGTCTATATCGCTCCTTTATTGTTTCATACCGAGTTTTATCTCTACCCAACTTTTGCTCTTATTCGTAGTAATCTCTGCTTTACAATAATAATTCAACGATGAAAAGGAAAACAATTTTTTTCTTGTACTTTGGAAATAACTTAATTTAGTTGCTAAAAGTAAGAAAATATTATTTATTCGATGTATATATAACGGGGTTGTGTTCTCTTAGTTGATTGGATGGGGAAGACGAATTTCTTTGAAATTCTCCCTCTCTCACGGAGTATTTGCAAAAAGTGGAGGGAAAACTTTTTTATCAAATACTGAAAGTTTTGCCCATATTGAAATTCTTGTATACCGCCTGCTGTGGAGAGCATAAATACATGTCTTACTGGCATGGAGGTAAATCTTGCGAATCTGCAGTCTGAAAGCCTTGTTTTTCTCCGACTCTTGGATATTTTGAAAACGAATAACGTGAAATATAATTAGATGATATTTGCGAACGCGATGCAAATTATTCTCAGAAAAATTTACGTTTGTACTTTTTCTTTGCTTATTAAAATTACAAATATTATTAAAAAGTTACATCGAATCAGTGAATATTCTGAGATTTTACAAAACCATTAAAGCAAAATCAATTTACATAAAAATGTATATATTGGTTTTTATTGTGAAACACTAAATTGAATGAACCGACAAAAGCGAAATTAAAATAATGGTTTTTGCGAAAAATTACATGAAATAAATCTGTATAAAATATTATCCGTTATAAATATCAGTTTACATGACGCTGTTTTGCAATCAATATCAGGTAGCAAAAATTAAATAATTTGGGAAAATTACATTTTTCCATATACAATAATCAAGAAATGAATTTTCATTTTTCGTAAAATTTTAATTACACTTTTCGTTGAGCTCACATTTTGTATCAAAATCGAAACCAAAATTCAAAATCATAATCTTTCAATTATTTGCCCGTATCGCATTCGTACACGCATCGTATATGTAAATTTCACCAACAAAACGGATGATTCCGCCAAAACGAAAAAAACTTTATCGCATAACCACTGATTCACCGCGTCGAGTGCATCATCGAAATCGTCGCTATATTATCTTATACACATCCACTTTGCTCTCTGTCGGACAATGGAACATCGTCAATTACAAGAGACAAAAAAAAAGAAGAAGCCAACTGTTGCTCGTTTACATCGGGCACTCCCTCCCAAATCGTATTCTAGCTCTATTTGTGGAAAACGAAATTCCGCGCTCCCGTAGAGTGGTGCGAGTCCACTAGGCGACTCTCAATGAAATCTCCTACCGCTACGCGGGGAAACACGGGGGACGGAGAGAGGAAAACAAGCAAGGCTATATACGCGCTCTCACTTCCTCCGAAAATTTCCCTTTTCCTCCCATCGATTTTTCCTTGCCTCCCTCGCGCTCTCTCTGCACCGAGAGAGCACATTTTGCACCAGCAGCGGCAGCAGCATGGCGTTTTCACTTTTCTACGCGTACGCTTCTCTCTCTCTCTCTCTCTCTCTCTATATATATATACGTATATATGAAAGCTCGAGCTCTCGCTGGCGCCTCTCTTTCACGGTTTTCCCTTTCACTGTCCCTTCGACGCTCTCTGTCCTCCTCCTCCTCTCTATATACCTCTATCTCTCTTTTTATTCTCCCTTTCAGCACGGGTTAACGCGCCCTCACCCGTTCGCTCGTTCTCTCTGTCTACACTTCTCCCACCCTCCCTCTCTCTCTCTCGCTTTCTCGCTCGCTCGCAGCTGTGCACGAAGCCCTCGAAGCGAGGAAAATTCGCGCTCGCGGCGCCTCTGCTCTCTCCTCGTCCTTTTCACTTGTGCCACAGGCTGCTGCTGCTGCTGCTGCGGCTGCTACTGCTGACTATATACTCTCCCCTTCCCCTCTTTCTCTCGCTCTCTGTTTGTACCGCACATGACCCTTTGGTGGTGTTCTCACAGCAGCCACGTGGTTCGCCATATATATATATGTACACCTTCGTTCGCCATATATATATATATATGTGGGTGCATGTACGTGCCGGCGCGTCGCGTCGACGCCCTCCATGCGTAAGCGTGGTAATCGACGCTCGTGTAAACTGCCACAGTATTTCCTTTTTTACACTGCAGTAAGCTTTTTCTCGCTCTCGGCGCTCTGTAGAATTTCGAGGTTAGACCGCGGCCCGTTTAGCGGTGTGTAAACGCGCGTTAAAATCACGCCCGACTTTCCGTTGTTGTTGCTCGCAATTCACCTGTGGGAAACTCTGCGAGATCGAAGATAAGTTTATGTTTCTCGAACAATGATGACGAGCTACATATTGGATGGATGTCGTTGGCTTATTACTTTATAACACTGCATATTGAAATTCATTTCGCTCGCAATAAAGAACAATTGGTTTCGTTTCGTTATGCTCGGTCGAAGATCGAACTTAACGAACATGTTATTCAAGCACCGCCTGCATCGCTATTTTATATTATATTAACTTATATTAACCGTCATTGAGGGAGCTTTAAAAATTTCTTGGAACGGCACTTTTTTACGAGGCACACAAAGGAAGTTTCTTATGAACTGTATAAAATTTTGTACTAAAAATTTTACCGACATTATCGCGCTAACTTTTATTTCTCGCAATTTTTATGAATACTAAATTTTAAATGTAAAAAAATTCACGCTGGATTAAAAATATTCTGAAATTAGCTACAGGATTAACTTATACAGTGGGTATTTATAAAACAAAATTAAAGTCCGTGATAAATGCTTACCAAAGCCAGCACGTACTAATTAGGATTTGAGAATTACGTGTTAGATTAACGAACTTTTATCCCCCCCCCCTCATCCCCCTCTCATTTTTCTTACTTTCCCCAACTTATAAGGATAGACCTAAAAATCACATTAAGGAAAGTTTGCCAAGTCTACGATCGAAGCCGTAGCATCATTTAGGATTAATTATTATGAACGACTGCAGAAAAATCGAAAGCCGCACTCTATACGTTTCTGTAAAGAAATCGTTTGTTTTTTTCCTTCCGCCATTGTGTTGTTTTTTTTTTCGCATGAAAGGCACTTTTATAATCAAAAGTCATTTTTAATTTGGTATACGGAAAAAAAGTAACAAATGCAAATTTGATTCGAATAAAAGTATGAATAATTGCGGTGTTCCGCGGGCCTGTAAAACGTTGTAATTCTGGACACAGAAGTAATGTTATTCAGTTATAATTGATTTATTTTGAAATTGTAAATATTTGTAGCCGGGCGAAAGCTCTCCCGGAAATTATACCAGGACCGAGACGAATTATCGAATTAAAATTCATGTTTCCTCCTCCTTCCCCGCTCGGCTCCTACCCCACAGTATAGCGACACACGACGTGTTGTTTAACTAAAAAAACATAAAGTCCGATTTTTCAAAAGCTCCATTGAGCTTACTCGATTACTTTTATTAAAATACATACCATAAATTATTCATATTTCTAATTAGCATACAAATGAAAGATTCTCGCTCTCTCAATTTTTTTTTGTGTTTCCCGCGCCGCGAGATTTATAAAACCGTAAAATCGCGAAATTGAATATCTATACTAAAGTATAATTTTCTCGGAAAATTTTACAAAATAATACGGGACAATTACGATGAATAATTTATATCGAAAATGCGCGCACGCGGGCGCGGCGGCACATCCGTACCATACCACCAATCGTACGTGAAAATATAAAAACAGCGACACACACGCGCGAATTCGACTCTGGGCGACCGTCTCTTTTCAAAAATCCTCTCTTCCAGTATACGGGCAGTTAATTATAATGAATAATTTATATCTTTTGGGGAAGGGAAACTCGCGCATATAAATTGGAGCGCGGCATTTAACTTTGCAATAGTGTGGTAAACTGGAGAATAAAATTAATTTTTTGTTATCTGCAATAGGCAGAGAACCAACAAATATATAGACGCTTAAAGTTTTCATTATTTCATATATATATAGATATACCTCAATACGGAGTGACGATACAAACTGATTTATTTCGTTTAATCTTTGAATATATGTAAAAAGAAAAACTACACGACCTAATTCATTTCGTTTAAATACGTTTCAAAATACGGGATAAAAAGAAATCCATTTACCTCATCCCCATTTAATACGTATAAATGACCACTAAAACTATTCTGTCATTTACGCGATTATCGTGCGTTGATACAAATTTCTCTTTCAGCCAAGTGCATGTATACAACTTCTGCGAAAATAATTTCGCGCGATATTTTACTTTGAGCGTTAATTTTTTTAAATTTAAACTACGGCGAACAATGTAGCTACAGCGCTGAACAAAATGATAAAAGAATTTATAATTTTTTTACGATAAAGTTTAAACGAATTTTGATGTCAGGGTAATTCGTTGTTTAAAGGGTTGTAACCCCCTTTTTTGTTATAAGAGCTATCGGTAAAATATTTTTCCATACTTCGACCGACGCTTTTCTATAGCTAAATTAAAAATTTCTTCTTCTTGGGTTATATAGGAGTGCAAAGGCAGTGCAAACAAAACGACAAGGACTGTTTTTATTTTTCTCGAAAATTCGGTATCGCGCACCAAACTTCGTCGACTTTAATAATAGCCACTTTGACCGATAGCGAGTGCACACTTGCATAACACGCACAAACTCCCGCAGACAAGCGCTCTTCTGTCTGTGCAGGCATATATAGCGAGAGAGAGAGAAAGAGGACTTCCAAAAATGTTCTTTCTTCCTCTATTGCGATACGCTCGCGCGCGCGCTCCGACTTTTATCGCGTGTCAGGCCCGTTCATTCAACTCGCCATCATCTCTCTCTCTCTCTCTCTCTGAACGTGTAAATACCGCTTGCGCGTATATAGAGCATAATTTCATCGTTAAAGACTCGGACACTGCACACGCACGAAAAATGCGCATTCCACCGCCGGCAAACGGTTTGGTTTTTAATATTCTCGTCCCCGGTATGTAATCGATCGAGAGATCAGGTTTTTCCAAGTGTCCGTGTATCGCTACCGGGAATCGATGATTCGTTCGAAGATGTACCAACGTGATCGCGGCACTGGCCAATCTGATGCTACGACATGTGGCTGATTAAGAGCGAGATGGTCGCTATATAGCGAAAAGTAAACAATACGGTGGGAGATTGCTTGCGTTCTGTGGCTCGAAACTTCTACGAGGAGGAAAACACGACGCTGCTTTTCGACTTGTTTAGTTTTCGGTCTTTACACGATTTACAGTTTCAGTTCTAACTGATTTTATTATAGAAAACAAGTGCAGTCATATTAATGTTTTCTGTATTAGCAATAATGATGAAGCTAAAATGAATATTGAATTAAAAATAAATAACAAATTGGTCTTGTATTTATAAACTTTCTTTGAGTTATTGAGATTCTAATTTTATTGCGTTTATTTCACTCACAAGCTTCATTGTCATAATATTTACAGGAGAACAATAGTTGATAAAAAAATTATCCTAGAAATTCCATGAATTCATAAAATTGTTAGTACGAATCCAATAATAACTAAGCTTGAATTAAATTCAGTTTTTGTTTTATGATTACGTGCAACGAGTGCAACGACGTAGTATTGCTCATTGTTTGAAATTGTTTTTTTCGGGCCTGATAAGATAGCGGAGAAAAATACGGGAAATTTATATTACTTTGAGAAACGCTTTCTGAGAATAAAGTTTAATTTGATTCGCACTTACTGACTCGACTTCTTAATGTTTAATCTATCAACTTTTCGACTAAGAAAACAAACGTTTTTATTTTTAAATCCTATCATGCGAAACACACACGTGAGCCCGCATTTAACAATTTGCTAAAATGTTACTGCGTCAGTGTGAACGAGATTTACTAATAAGACTATTTTCATTTTTACGTATTTGCTTACAGAATTGTAGACAAATTTTTGTTCAAATATAGCTTCGTTATCAGACACGTCAGTTTTCTTAGAAATGCTATATTTCGAAATGTTGCGTTCTGTATTTAGGCGAATACATGGGAGTTTTAAGTTTCTAATTTCCTTTATTTATAGTAATGATTTGCATACACAAAATGTACGTAATTAACTCTCACTTTCTTTTTCATATTTACGTAGTTAAAGTGAGCAGAATTTTAATAATATTTTCTACAATGTATATTGTAGAATTGGCCTTGTAATCAAGGTTTAAAGACAACTATGATTTTTCATGTATTTTTATGAAATAGGCCTTAACTTGAATCCCTGGGTCTATTGGAGTTAACGCCGGAACACGTATCTCATGTTTTTCGAAAAAGAATGTCTGTAAAGTTTTAGCCAAATCCGTGACTCTGAGCGTATGGACTCTTCTTGTTAGTGTTAATCAGCTGCATAATTTGTCTTTGATATATTTACAACATTCCGTTTGTCATTGTGACAGTCTTAAATTTCGTATCTGGCCGAACATATGTTTTTGCAGACAAATGAATTTTTATCTACTGTTTTCAGCATCAATTATGACAAAATTTTTCATTAGTATCGTAGATAACATTGTGCCCTATTTTATATACGTATACAAATTAATATTAATGACTGTGTATTTCTTTATACCCTGGATTTTAAATTTCGAATGTAGGCGACAGTTTTTATTTCGAAGCGCTCAACTATATCTACAAGCTTGTTATATAATTCAAGTTCCATTCCAATTTCTGTCCTATTATCATTCTATTTCACCTGTTAAATATTGAAATAGCATTCAACTCTAAAATCTTAAGCTTTTCTAACTACGTCATTTTCAAATGATATCTACCTCATTTAATACCTAATTGAACACGAAAAATTTCACTCAGTTTCCTTCGATGCTTAAACCTAGGGTAGATGTTCCGATTACTGGGCTTTGACCGGCTACTGTGCCCTGTTCTTTTACATAGAATACCATAATAGGTACACAATAAATGAAGTATTAGCATCTTCTTGTAAGCAGGCGATGTCTAATAATAGAAATAGAATTTTTTTTGTCCAAGCTGTGTCGTTATAAGATTTTATTTGATTTTGATAAAAGGAATATAGAAATATATTTACAAAATATATTACAATTAACGAAAATACCTATAAAAATATTAAAGTAATTTGACAAAATTTAGAGATCGTCGGTTCGTGGGCACCAGATCATTCGATCGACAAAAAATTTGAATTTCGAGCCCCTAGTAATTGGCAGCCATTATTGCGTCGTAAAACAAATTAATCCGCACATCGACCGTTAAAGCCTTAACAGCGAACAACGACTTTATACTTTACAGCCATTTCTCAGCCTCTCGCAAACAATCCTGAAAAAACCCTCGTCTCTCAGCTGCAAAAAAAGAAAGAATCCCGCCGGCACAGCAAAGCTCACAAAGATTCAGCGGCGCAACAGTCGCAACGAGAGCTCAGCGAGGATTTATCCTTGGCTGCTGCGACTACTGCAACGCAGAAATCCCTCGGCAGAGAGGCGGCTAGATACATCCGTCGCCGGTGGATTTCGCGGATTCGCCTCGCGGCTCTGCGCCGCTGGTGTTTAAGAATCTCGAGCCGCGCGCGCGCGCGCGACCGCAAGCACCCGTTAGATTCCGTTAAAAGGCTCTTCTCGACTCGGCGCCGTGGCGCGTAGTGTATCCGCTCATAGAAACAGCAGCAGCTCGGAATATCTCTTAATTGCCGAGGAGAGCTTCCCATGGCTAATATCCCGAGGAGAGCCTCGCGGCCTCCGCTCGCGGAATTACATTTATTAGTTTGACTTTTGGTTTTGCCATTCTCGGCTTCCAAGCTATTGGCTTTCTTCTTTCGTTCGACGAGCGACAGCTAGGAGAGAGAGAGAGAGAGAGAGAGAATTAAAATCGCCGCTTTTCTCGCCGGCGCATTGTTATTAAATTAATTTGTCGCTGTTGGTTACAGGCTATTAGATACCGATGGACCGTCTTCTGTAATTGTGGTATAGCCGAGAAATTTATTGGATTCGAAGGGGATTGTTTGGATTAGCGATGCCTTATTACGACCTTTTGTTGGATATTAATTACATTTCGTCGTTTTAGAAAATTGGCGCTTTTTTACAAATTATCACCAGGGATATTTTTAATTATAATGCATAGAAGTCAATTTGGAATCCAATTGAGAAATTAATGTCCGCGAGAAAAAAGCATTTTCAATTTTCGAAATATATCGCAGATGTACTCGTTTCCGTTGATGCACGAAGCTGCACTCGTGGGTTATATAGCCGTACAGAATGATTAAAATATCCGAGTTTAATGTGAAAACTGAAACCCAAATAGCACGTGCGTTTTAAGAAAATCAATTAAATTACGAAAGACGTACTTCGGCGCATACACATTCACATTATAATTGCGTGCGGTAGCGTAGCAGCATAGAAAGCTTAATTTATTCAATTTCAATTTTTTCCCCGCGAAATTAATTAATTTCTTTTTTTCCCTATGAAAATTTCACAATCTCCAGCCTTTTGCACTGCACACATTCATATATACTCTTTGTACACGCAATCAAATGCACACACACACACGCAGCTTCAATCAAAAAATTCCATACACGCAAATGGTTTGAAATTAACGGTGCATATTCGAAAAGCAGAGCGACGCGGCAAACAGACGATAAGATGCGCACTGCACAACGCACATGAGGGAGTCTGCGGTGTGCGCGCTTGAACTGAGAAGAGCGACTGTATCAGCGCGAGTGACTTTTACGATATAGGCCTGGAGCCTCTCGGGAGAGGGAGAAAGATTTCGATGGTCTCTTCACTGCAGCCGCGTGTGTGCTTGAATTACGGCCGTTGATTTTATTTGATGCGCGTTTATTGCTTAATCGCTGCGCTCGTAAACCGGCAAGAGGTGACGGAGAAAACTATACGAACGCAACCTGGGATGGAAAAAAGTTTGTGGTCATTCGGGGAGTCATTTGCGTATACAGGTTTTATTTAATTAATGAATATAATTTTTATTTGGGTCTTTGAGGGCGCTTTTAAAAGACTTTTATTTGAATTTTACGCACATTTGAAAAATTTACGAAGGCGTTCGGTTATAATGTCGATAGCTGACGGGCGAACATTTTTTGTAAAATATTCAGACGGTTATTGTGCGAGTGCGGTGTATACATGCGCACACTTTTTTTTTCAGACATGTTATTTGAAAAAGCCATTTTATTCCCGTTAAAAAATTTCCGAAGTTTGCCAAAATATATAACGCGCGCACACGAACTCACGGCCACTCCATTGTTATTAGATTTTTGTACAATCAACAAAATATCACTCGTTGGCCCATGTATTTTAAATTCGTTTTTTCAATATTTAAATTCCAACTTCGGAAATTCGTAGCGCGCGATATTTGCCTACAACTATACGGCGATCAAATTCAATCTCACTGGTGCGCTTCGCGAGCACGGAGAGCAAAGAAAAGTTGCGCGCAAAAATATTCATTAGAGCTTTATTAACTTTCGGAAATTCAAGTCCGCGCGCATAAAATTTAGATTTTGGGAGGAGGAGGTGGTGGGGGCGAATACTTTCGCAAATTCAGATTGGGCCGAGTCAGTGATCCCAAAAATATCCGAAAAGCAATTTTCATGCAAATCTGATTACTTTTTGAATTTCGACGTTGCTGTACTCTATACTCCCCTCCCCCACCCCCCTCCTCTTCCCCTCCCAAGTCCACCATATTGAATATACTACATTTTCAAATTGAATTTTTATCTCGGATACGCGATCGCGGAGTCGTGGAATTACGGGATTATTAACTTTTCGTACAAATCAGATATTGGAATATTTATTTCTCCTTCTGCCCGTGTATAATACGTGAGAAGATATTTCTCTAGCGATTTTGTGATTTGCTACATTAATGGAATATCTGCTTTGAATTTTCGAGCTCTGCTATATTCACCGTTACGTTTACCGGATACATTATTATTATAACCGTATGGTATTTCTGATTAATTGGATTGTGTGGGAAACTACTGTTGAAGCTACACTTATATTTATGTATGTTCTAATGTAATTTCTCATATGTTAACAAATAAAGATCGAATTTCTGTTTTCTTTAATATAATCGAAAACACGGTTAATCAAAACATTTGTACAACAAAAAATATGCCTTGTCAAAACAGATTGGCGTTACTTTGAATTTCTCTACAACATTTTTTTAGTGCATTGAAAAGATTTTTATAAATAGTTCAGTGAAAATTATGAATGATACACTAAAAAGAAAGTATTTATTTATTTTACAATTTAAATCGCAGTTTAACTTTTGTTTTTACTGATTATGAATAAACAGTTATTTTATATTTCTACTTAGATACCTATCTTCGATAAAAATGATTTGATAATTTATATAATTCTTAAACAATTTTATAATAGTCATCATTTATAGTTTCTAAAAGTATCTTTTTATATATTTGAGATCTTTCTTTCGAAAGGTGTATATTATTTTCTCCACATAACTTCAAATCATTAATTTATATGTACACCTTTTAAAATTAGTAGTAGTAAATCTTGCATTTAATTATTGCAAGTTAAGTGTTTTCACATTAACCCAGATAATTGCCACTAATCTTATAAAGCATCATCTCATTTTACGACATCGTCTTTCATGTTGTCAATCACTTAATGGGATTGATTCCACAAACTCTGCGAATTCCGAAACCAAGTATAAAAAAAAAACACAGAATAGCGCGCAAAGCTGGAAAAACACGTTGATCCCGGAGAAAAAGCGCTGCTGCTGTGGGAAGCAGGAGGACAGAAAATTGTGCGACAGAGGGAGATGGTGAAGAGGAGTGAGAGAGAGGAAATAGACACATCGCGCACATGTGTGTCCACGTACGGAGGCCAAAAGGAAGAATTTTTCCGGTTCTCAAAGCAGTTCCGTAAACACAATAGAAAGTGCGCTCGACTATCGAGGATAAACGTCAGAATGTAGTACATATACATACGCGGAGACCTGAATTCCGGCAATTGTGTGTATTACGCTTGTGCACATTGTACACACACGCGGAAAACTGTTTCTAACCTCTCTTCTCTATGTCGTGTGTGTGGATAAAACTCATTGCCGCTTAGTCGACCGGATAATATGCGCCGCTTTGAGGATGTGCCCATCTGCGAATACGATGTGTGCGCCATATCAAAGAATTTTTTAAATGGACCAGTTTCTGAAAGCGAAATTTGAATTCGAAATTCAGCGAACCAAAGGATCCTGATCTTTTTTGACATAAGTAAAGCTATTTAAATTTTGGTGATGCATTGAAACGTGCAAAATCGTAAATAAATAATTCTGTAAAAATCTTCATACACATAGATTTGATTATTTCAGTATGAATAAATCGAAAATATGGGATAAAATTAATTTAGTACATAGTTTTATCTTTTCACAAAATAGATATCATTTGACCCAATCTTTATAAGCAATACGCAACTATTCTAGTCATTTTTAACTCTAAATGTGTCAGTGACATCGATTTGTTCCCATTTTTTCTTATTTCTTATTAAAGATATCTCAACTGTCGATTTTTACTTGTTCTAATTTAAAAAAAATCTCTATCCATTCATTAACATTCAATTTCCTCTAAATTATATTAATTATAAAATTATTCTCTTCAACTATATAACATTTCAAACATATAATTTCTATAATATTTTTAAGAAAAGACTGTTTCTTGATGCAAACTTCCAACTTTGGAACAGAAAAATATCGTACAATAAATCAATCATTTTAATTTTTATTTATCTCACTATTTTCTTTTTAAAACTAGTTGAAACAGCATTAACGCATCTATAAAATAATATCTAAAGTTAATATACTATACGAAACTTCAGATATTTTGAAATCTTCTAAAAAAAACTATATTATTGCGTTAGTTCATTTTCATTTCTATTCATCGTAATTTACTATAGACAGCACTTGACATAATTCAATTGGAAATCATCAATTTATAATTTTTAAACCTTTTTTATTGCAACCAAATTTAATCATTTATAAAACTAAAATAATAAATATTGTATCCGAAAATTCAATATGCATAACATATATTAAAAATTTGGTAAATTTTTAACAAGTATAAAATAGTTTTTGCTACTAACAAAATATTTTTTGCGCAATTTACTAAATATTAGTAATTGCATAATATTTATCGAAGGACACAATGCATCTAAACAAATGTGCAAGGTTTTTCCTCTTTTTATCAATGATTCGCTTAAAATGACGAAAACTAACCTAACTTCTAACACATTTGCGTAGAGTTTTTTTTAACTTCAAAGAATGGCGTCTTATACTTTTTGTCGTACAGTCCAATATGCAATAATATTACTGTAAAAATATATCCTCGCGTGAAAAATCGCAGTTTCTATTCGCGTAATTTATGTTTATGAATATTGACATAAGAGCTGCAGAAACCATAAAATCTGATTTTTCTCAAATACATTGACAAATATCCCATTTGAAATACTGCACCTCTTAAAATATAGATTCGCAATTCGCTAAACAGCCGTTGTAAAACTATTAATTTCAGTTGCATCGCACGCCAATAGAAATAAACACTGACAAGATCCATAAAAGCATTGAGGCTCTCAGTAAAACGAGTCGTGCACATCAAGCCGTCGAACAATGCACGGCACTATGCAAAAAAATGCAAAAATCGCCAAAGTCCAAGACACATCATCGGTCGGTGCGTGCACGTATGCGCGAGACCGATGCGTGACCGCGCCGATGAATTATTTCTTTATTTTCCCTTCCTCGCGAATCGCCATTGCGCTCGCGGCAGTGCATCGCTATAAAATGTAACGGAACGCGACGTTCGATTTTTTTTTACCGATATAATTGCACGTACACGCAGCTTTGCTAATCCTGTGTGTTCACCTTGATGCAGGTGTCTTACATATAATATGTGTACGTTTGGCGATGTGACGGATGATTTTAAAAAGTGCACATCAGGATTTTTTAGTTTTAGAAAGCGTCTGTGTTGAATGTCGTGAGAATTGCATAGGGATCGCACCGCGAGAAAGTGAATGTGCTGGAAGATTAGATGATTGAAGAAGTGGGTACGAGTAAACGTAATTGGTACGTGCGACTGTTATTTTTACTCGCCGCTCGGCCGGTATATGAGCTTGTACAGTAATGGAGTTAGTGCCGATAAATAGACACTTTGTTTTGCGAAAGGCAAATATACATCGGTTTTACAGGCCAACTTATCTCTTTACCCGCGGCTTTACAAAATTTTAAACACACATTTTCTAATGTTTTTAATTTTCTTTATCTGCTTACAGTGTTGCTTTATTTTCCTTACTGCAATGTGATAGAGAAAACATGGTTTATGATGCTTTGTTTTTACAACTTGATTTAGATTATTTCAGTATTTTCCTTTTATTCCGTATTCACTTGGAAATCTGAAAAAATTCTCAATCTATTAGAGTAATCTAACTCAAATGTTACATTCAACAATTTTTCAAAATTGACGCAACGATACGTAGTACAACAATTACATATTGTTGTATTTTTCACGTTCAACTATAACTGTACATACAAGCGATCAAAGTAAAAACATTATCGAGTGTTAATTGAAAAAAAAAGCGGGTAGTGAAAAAATGAAGATTGATATCGTATCGGTAAGGTGGCTGTTTGCATAATTGCGTGCAATCATTTAAAACTGTTACGCGTCGATAATTACGTCCCATAGTTTGCGATTAATTTTAGCGACACATTGAATAATTATTACCGTGGCAGCACAATTTTCTAAATCCACTGCACACGTGCGCGCACGCGAGATTTGCATAAATAATATTAACCAAAAGTTTTAACGCGTGATGTTTAATCTTCTTGAAAAAAAAAAAAAAAACAATATATAATGTTTGCGCTCATCAGTAAAACGAAATGATCAATCGAGTATAACGTTTTTCCCTAAAATTGATGCATAAATTTCCTGAATAATTGAATAATTATATCGCTCAATGTCGTATAGGCCGACTGTTTGTTTTGCGACCTACACACAAAGTTATATCGCGTTCGGTTAGCAATAGATAAAAAAAATTTAAGGAGTAAAGTAAAATATACACACTCGAAGGCTCAAATGTTTATACTTCAAATATTGAATTGCAAGAGAGAAGTTATCGCAATTAATGGCGGCTATCACTTGTTAAATTATTTATTTTTATCCGTGTACGCTTGCAATTCCGCGAAATTCGACAGATAGTTAGGTGGCGATACGCTGGAGAGCAAAAATAGAGGCGTTAACCTCCGCGTCGAGATGCGCAATTCCGGTATGTTAAAAAACGCCGCGAGCAAAAATATATAAGAAACAGTGCACCGCGAGGAGAAAAGCGAACCTCTTCGATTTAATTATCCCCGCGGAGTAACATATAAGTATCATCGCGGAAAAAGGCAAAAGAAGGGGGAGAGACTCTGGCAAAAGAGGCGCGGGGCGAATGGCAAAACGGAAAACGTATAGTCGAATGAAAAATGCATGATTCTCGGTCTCCCTCTCTCTCTCTCTCTCTCTCTCTCTCTCTCTCTCTCTCTCTCTCTCTCTCTCTCTCTCTCTCTCTCTCTCTCTTTCTCACTCACTCGACGATTGAAAAGCGCGCGAAAAGGCCAGAGATTCGAAATCTGTATGCCGAGCTCATCATAAATCTAAATTAAAGTATGCGCCTGCCTCGCTTTATAACGTGAGACGACTGAAAATTCGAATTTCCGCCAATGAAGGCCGGAGAGGAGCGAGGGAGAGGCAGAGAGAGAGAGTGAGAATATACGGCACCAGCCGCTCTTAATCCATCGTCGTACAGTATATAGCTGCCGAACAAAACCGATCGAACGTGACCGGTCTTATTGCTCCCCCTCCCCCTCCACCTCCTTCTCTCCCTCTCCTTCGTTTTTTTTACTTCCATTTGTACCATTCTTCCTTCCTCACTCTTTTCTGCACCCTTTGAGTTTATTACACGGGCCGTCGACGTTTCGAATTTATCGAGAGAGTGAGAGAGCAAATGCGAGAGAGAGAAAGAGAGAAAGAGAGAGACAGAGATGGATGCCGGTTCACTGTTCTCTCTGTAGTCTGTGACCTTAATTAAGGTATTCATGTGTGTATGCGCGCGAGGCGCTCGATCGACGTGTACTTATGCTTTTCGGAGAAATTTCCCTTTGAATTGATTGTTTGGTCCATGAAGGCTGTTTACAGGCTTTATAAATAGATTGACGTTGCGACGCGAATTTACTCTCTCGCTCTCTCGCGCTTTCTCTCTCTTTTCCCCTCTTTCTCTCTTTCACCTCTCTCGATATTTTAATCTCATTTACATGAAATTGCAGAGAGTACGCCAGAGGCTCGTGTAATGCTCGAGCCATTAAAATATTAGGTTTTTATTGCATTATTGCAGTATGTGTGTGCAAGGAACTTCGAGCGACAGAATTTATTTTGCGGGTATATCGCGCGGCGAACCAACCATGAGTTATAAGTAAAATTACTCTTTTTTTGTGCTCTTGCGTTTATATATTGAAGCTGTAAAATTTGAGAGTGGTTTTATGCTTTTTTAAATACTGGATTCTCGATAATTCGCGCGGAATTTCGATTTATTATGGGGGCAGTTTTTAATGTGAATAAATAGTGATATATTTTTCAATATTGTGACAGGTATTTATTATAAGTTGATTTTATTGCCGAATTTATTGACGATGGATTTTATGGCTGGTATAGTGATTCTCCGCACCGAAGGAAAAATTATTGAATTAAAATCGAATACTTTCAAAGAATTATTTAAAATAAAGTTTTATTATTCCAGAAAAATTATATTCGTAATTCCCTATAAATCTTTATTGTCCTAAAACCTCATTCAAATCATGAGTGAAGGATTAAATTATTTATTTTTAATTTAAAAGTACAATAGATCTTTATTTGGATGATTTGTCCTATACAGTTCATCCATCGCTAAATTTATTCACTAATAAAAGGCTTATGCTCCCCCCAAAACTACGCAGACAAAAGAAACTACCTTATAGCCTTATGGGTCTTAGCTTGAAAGAAGGCTTCCCCGTGGGCTAGACTTGCAGCAATGATTCACTCGCTCCGAATATTAATTTCTTTATCCACCCTCAAAGAAATCCAAGGAACTTGTCTCCCCTGCATTTATTCTTCCCCCTAGTACCAGCGTGCAAAATCGACTCGACGATTGTAACGATGCATCAAAACTTAACCCGTGTAAAAAATTAAATTGCTCGTCAATGTTAACCGTACCAATAATGGACGAATTCTCCATTAATTATAAATTTCAAATGATGAAACGCAGATAACACGACCTAACAAAGACACCCGATATTTATCCAGACTTGATCCGTACTTTACCCTTTTTAACATTTTTCGTATATTAATCCTGGTATCGCCTGATTGCGCTGTTGCAGGAACGAGAATCATACTCGAGCACTGAGCACCTGGTGCCGCAGGAGCTGCGTGCAAACACCAGCGTAGAACCGTTCTGGCCGAGCAGCCGGAAGAGTGAGCCGAATTGGCGGCGGAGGAGGAGTAGCGTACAGTCCCTCATCGAGGCCGCGGACGAAGGAACTGCCAGGGAGAGCGGCGACGATCTCGAGGACTCGGATCGGTTGGCCTTACAAGCCAGACTCGGCGACTGGCCCTACCCAGTGCAGGGCTTAGGTGATTATTATTATTTTATCCAATCTTCTGCCACGTCCTTATTATTGTTATTCCTGATCTTTTGTCACTTGGGCTACGTCGGGTTCTTGAGCGTCTAATTTTATTAGAGAAAGGGATATATAAATTTAGCTACTGCTTGTGTATTTATAATAGCAAATTAATGTTGCAGAACTGACTAATTATCTTTCGTTATACTCATAGGAGAGTCTTTTGTTACTGTATAACGTTCCTAAACGTGCACCTAGTTTATATTTTTTACAATCGTTTCGTTGTGAATTTATAAATATTGGAAAATGTAAATGTAACTGCCCGTAAAAACAAAAAACTTACCTTAGCAAAACAGGTAAAACAAAGGGAAAAGAATAGCAGCGTCGATTTCTTGAATTATAAAGGCGATAAAGTTTGACTCGCGCAGTTATTTTTCATTCGTTCTTGACACGTTTTTCGCCGATATAAAAAATGTATGAAAAAAGGAAAACTTAAAAAAAGAAATATGTAAAAGAAACCACAACGCGACGTCGCAAATATATGCGCTGCAGGACAATTCGGTTAAAAATGACGTGGACATATAGATGTATATCGTCTCATTCTGTTTAAAAATTCAATGTGAAAGACTTCTAAATGGATTTCGCGAGCAAAATATCGTAGGTTTCGATAAAGTAGTTAAGAACTAGGTCGTTTAAAACTGTTTTTGAGGACTGGAGGAATATTTGACTAACAATAAAGGTACATTACGATAAACGAATCAACTCAATCAAGACCAACTTTATTTTCGTCACGCAGTTCAAGGCAAATATTTTGTCATTTAGAAAATTTGCGTCGCAGTTCGGGTTGCAATAAATAATTTAACGTTTATTTCCAAATCTATTTATGCTTTAAAGCATCATTAATTACTTTCTTTCTACACTATTTTCGTTTCTTAGTTTACATAAATTAATATTACATAACATTTTAATACTTTTTACCGCCAGATAATATGGAAATGTTAAAGCGCACTTGATAGTTTTAATGATTACATTACACTGACTTCGCTATTAATTATTTATTTTTATCCTAAATCAATAATGTTTTCTGAATAGTTATCAATGAGACATGATCCCCTCAATGCGTGCGCTTGTCAAGTACTAAAATTATATATAAATATGAATTTATTGATCGAACGAACTAAACAATCCCTAAATAGATTTATTTTTATCAAAAGCTGGCTAGTCTAAAAGTTGACCAACAATATTTTTCAGTTCTGTACCTAAACGATACGATAAACTAAACTTATTTCCTATCCCTGGCTCTTATCGTTTGTTTTCATCCATACACCACAACGTAACTCATAGATGAACAACACTATGTCACACCTATTCCACACAGTCCCGAAAGCTCCAAAATTCCTCGCAGTCTGTAAGCTTCTCGCACATCAGCACCAGCAACAACGTCTAATCTCGAGTTCCGATCCCAATATTCCAGGAGCAGCAGCTTCTTGGCTGTTGCGGTCAGCCTCGGCTGAGGCTGAGGCGTCTACAGTTAACGAGGAGGAGGAGGAGGAGGAGGAGGAGGAGACAGGAGAGACAGTAGGGTCGGGCGGTCAGCCTCTGCTCTACACGATTACACGGGACTCGGTGAAATCACGCGTAGGAGCCTCGGCGGCTGCCAACGGCAACACGCTTATGCAGCAGCAAGGCAGCGGCCCGAATCGAGCGACGCCACCGGCATCGCGTCCCGTAAGCATGTGTCAGCACTACTCCCTAAGATGGAAGCAACACCATCACAATTTCCTCACCATGTTCTCGTCTCTGCGCGAGCGGGAGACCTTCTGCGACGTCACCCTCGCTTGCGAGGGTCAGATCCTACGGGCGCATAAGGTCAGTGTCCTTGTTTATATGCATTTTTTCCCCCTCATTTCTCCGACTGCTATTATATATGGTTTCTCTCGGACTCGACGTGCACTTTTTGTGCGCACGGACATGTGACGTTCACTTAAGGACTTACGATGTATTGCAAAATTTATTGAGTAATTAATTCAATGTTATACTCTTGTGTTGTTATACATAAGGCTTTGCCTTCACCTAAAAGTGAGAAGTTATTATTATTCGAAGCCTATAATCAATACTTATACATGCGCAACGATCGTGTAATGAATGAAATATCGTTTCGGAAAGGGTCGCATTATTTGGATAATAAAGCACAAGTCGCAGAAATCCGTAGAATGATTTAGTTTTGAAAAGAGAAACGGGAAAAAAAGCTCGGCGCACAGTTGATTCCCATCGTCGTTATATGAGAAGGGCGGCTCAGTTATTTGAAGCTGATTGACGTGGGAGAATAGCCTCGATAATCCGTTATACAGAACGGAATTCAAGTTATGACACATCTTAATCTAATCGATAAGCTCGAAAAGCTAATATCAATTCGAGCAAATCCGATGATCGTGCCGGTAGTAAATGTATAAAGATCGCGATGGTTCGAGAAGCAAACCGACAATCGGGACGAGTTTTTTTTTGTTCGTGAAAACTTTCGATTCGATTTCCTTGTATTTTTATCGTTTCTATAAAAAAAAACACGCTGGCTTTGTAGCTATTCCGCATTAAGGCACTTTTACTTATTAAATATAAATATGGGATATTGACGTCATTCTCGCGGCGAAGCAGGAAACACTGTCGCGAATGAGTAATATGGTTTTTCATATGAAAATCTATCTAGTGTGAGTGTGTTACGTGTGCGCGCACACATACACTGATCGCCTCGTGTACAGTTATACAGTCGAATAGACTTTAATGTATCGTTATTTTCTGTTGATTCTTCGATTTTCTGTCCATTTTCCTTATATTTGTAGATGTATATCGCGTTCTCTTGCTCGTTCTCTCTCTCCCTCTCCCTGAATCTAATTGAATGTTTAAACTCCCTTCAGTATCGATTTTCTCGTAACCTTGGAAAACATACTCATACAGTATGTGTGTGTGTGTGTGTGTTTTTTTATCGGCCAGCATTCGGATAAGCTTAGCGAATTAATGGAAAATGTGTGTAGATATTTGCCTCGTCTAAAAACGCAAGGTGCAGTAAAATTTCTTGGGGAATCGTTTGCCAAACTCACGCGGATCGTCGTTCAACGCGATCGACAAATCATTCGTAAATTGCAAATATAATTCTCCTTATTAACGAGGCAGGCATCGAACGTTCATTTTAATAATTTTCCATTAAATATCGAAGAACATTAATTGATGGCCAATAATATAACTTGTTAATTACATCGGCCAGCTCGCCCCATCTCTTATAACAGTTATGTATAATATACACTCGTAATTCTAGGGCAAAAGCCAGACAGTTATCGACCCTCGATACAACAGTTATTGACGATTACGTGTACTACGTTGTGTACACACAGAAATTGATGTGGCTTTTGTATCTTTCCCGGCTTTTATTAAATTAATAACCGTTTTGTAATTTTAATAATCGGCCCTCCACGCAAAAGGAACAGCAACGTATGTATAAGTTAACGAGCCTTTTCGCCACCGCACGTTATAGACTTGTATATATAGCGCGAGCATTTGGCGCATATATACGGAGTACTTAAAAATAGAGCTGATAACGATAATGATCGATCGCTGAAAAGTTAATTATCCACGAAACTTCCATGTACACATTTGCCCGCTGCGTAAATTATTAAACCGGCTTTCATCAACGATGTTTGCTTTTTACGATCCGCGCACACTATTACACACGATCTTGATCGCCTATATATATTCGTAATACTACGTACGGCATCTGAGTATCGATGTATGATGTCGCGCGACGTATAAGTATTCCGTATGTGCTTCGATTTCATCCCCGACGCGCATCCTACGTATTCCGAAAAAAGTACGTAACAACAATGCACACCCTCGTATAGGTAGCGAGGAGAGGGAAAAAAATTGAAAGAATGTGTATAGGTACATATAGAGAGAAAGAAAAAGCGAGGGCAATCTCGTCTGGCTAGCTTCTATCGACTCGTTCGAGTCTCGTTTCTTTTAGTGTATATTTCCCCCCCCCCCTCTCTCTCTCTCTCTCTCCTCTTCTGGGTCCAGCTTCACCTCACTCACTCACTCACTCTCTCTCTCACTCCTCCACTTTTTCGTGGGCTCTTCAACCAACCAGCAGAATTTCCGCAACTCGTCTTATTGCACTTCGTCGACTCTCTCCCTCGGCTCTTCTATTCCTTTCTCCCTCTCTCTCTCTCTCTCTCTCTCTCGGCTCTGGCAGGCGGCCGCCGCTGCCGCTGCTGCTCTATCCCCCAGTCTCTTTTTGCCCCGCGCAGTCTCTGAGAGAACATAAAACTTGACAAACGATCAATTTTCTGTTCTTTGTTTCTTACCACGAAGGAGCTCTCCGGCATTTCACCTTTCTTTCCCTCTTTTCCCTCCTCCTGCCGCCGCGCGGCGCCCGCCACCTCCACCTTCCTCGCTGCTGCTTCCGCTACCTCGCGGCGGTGGTTCAGCTCTCTGCACCCCCTTCCTGTGCCCAACTTTTTTCAGCTCTCTCTCTCTCTCTCTCTCTCTCTTTCTCTTTCTCTCCCTCTTTTTCCACCTTTGCCTCTCTCTGTCTCTCCCTCTCTCTCTCTTATACTCGCGAGCGAGCGAACAACCCTCCCGCGCGCTCTCCTCTTTTGCAGTTTTTTTTCCCGCGGCTCTTCGCGTTTCTCTCGCTTCTTATCTCCTTTCTCTCGTCGTACCCCACCCACCCTCTCCACCCTCTCCCCCTCCCCTTCTACCACCCACGACATTCTTCCCTCTCTCTGATTCGCTTTCTTTTGCTCTGGACAGAAAGAGAGAGAGAGAGAGAGAGAGAGAGGGAGAGGAGAGAGAAAAAGAGGGTCTATGCGTCGAAACGAGCCGTGTAGCAGAGGAGAGAGAGGCACTCTATCAAAGTAGAGTACATTTAGCTTGGTTTATTTTTTACTTTGGGAGGGGTCCAAATTGTAAAATCAATACTTCCTCCTAAATTTAGAATGCCTTGCTCCAAACATTGGCTTTTCGCTTCCACCGCATCTCTCTTTCTCTCTCTCTCTCTCTCTCTCTCTCTTTCTTTCCCCCTCCCATCTTTCTCATTCTTTCTGTCGCTCACGCTTTTTCACTTCCCCTTCGCGTTTACTCTTTTTTATTTTTCCTCGCAGTGTGTGTGTGTGTGTGTTTCTTTGTTATCTATCTTTCTTCCACTTGGTTCGTCTCCCATTCGTCGGCCCCCTATATACAGTCCCTTATCTCCGCTATAGCGGAACAATATCTAACCGAAAAATTAAATTAATTTCGAAACAAGATCTCTTACACACATCGACGGATTCGCGTGGTATCCAAATTCTCTTGCGCACTTCTGTGTATAGTCAAGGCTAAACAGATCGATATAGCGGGAATATAGGACATCGCCCTCCGAAAATGTTTACGTCTCCGCCTACATACACCCACACACACATACACCCGTACGCGTGAATTTATTATTTTTTCAGTGTTTACATCGCAATGCCGTTAATTACGCATAGTTGGCGGCGCCTCTATTGTACACGCCACCGCAATGTGTGTGCGTACATTGTACGCGTCGCGCACGATATTTTCTAGAAATACATATATATAATGTTTTTTCTTTTGACTGTGCTTTCAAGGGTCAACGGGGTTCAAGGGCTGCCGCGCGCGCTCGCGCCGCTTGAAAAGAGCTCCAGCTCCGCGAGAATAAAGGTTGTTGAACCAACAGCTACAGGCCATTACGCTAAAAGGTTTATCGTGAAAACAATAATATTGGCCTTGATATAGCCAAGGTTTCTATTCTATATAATTTTGGTATTTGAATAAAAATCCACTTATCCCCGAGCCTATACTCGAGTGTATATGAGCCAGCCATCAATTGTTGCAAACAATCTTCTTTAATCATCGCCAACTACTTATAAGCTCTTATATCGATCGAAATCCCGAAAAAAGCGGCATCGTTACAGCGCGCGCCAACACTCCCCTATCGTTTTTTAATCTCCCTCTCCTTATAAAGCCAACC
The DNA here is from genome assembly GCA_900490015.1 of Megastigmus stigmatizans. NCBI lineage: Eukaryota > Metazoa > Arthropoda > Insecta > Hymenoptera > Megastigmidae > Megastigmus > Megastigmus stigmatizans. The sequence continues at coordinate 34,930 of UELV01140108.1, forward strand.
CTTCGTAACCCCCATACACATATACACAGACACGCACACACACAGAGGAATTTTTTGCCGTGCTGAGTCACACGCGACTTGCCGGCCAACCACCGTCGAATCTCTCTCTCTATCCATGTGTGAGTGGCTGCTATATATGTACACATTGGATCGCACGTCGCTTGGCTCGCGAAAGAGCGAATAATACAGAGTATACGAGCTTGGGTATGTATGTATAAGCGCTAGACGAGAATAATGGCCGACATGACACGGCGCGAAGTTCTCTCTCTCTCTCTCTCTCTCTCTCTCTTTCTCGGGTGCACCCGAGTAGCGCGCGAGTCTTGCGGGTTATTGGCCCGCGGATCATTTCTTTTGTTTACCGACCGCCGCGCGCCGCGGTTGAACTACTGCTGCCCGCTTGGCTTTCGCGCCCAGGCGCCTCGCCTCAGACTTTTTCCGATCTTTTTGCCCTTTATATATATCCGTACTTCTTCTATAGCTCGCTTTTCGTATTGAGATTTTTCGCGAACTGCGCTCAGTGAAGTTGCGGGACTAGTCATTTCGGGGTTGTAAATCAAATTTCGACAGATTCAGCCATATATAGTCTGATTCTCGCGTATGGTTTTCATACTTATGTACGAAAATATTTTAAAATTTCTACAGTTGGCTTATTTCCTTTGTACTCGTTTTAGAATCGATCGACACGAACAAACGTATGCGCACCGATAAAAGGAGGGAACTAATTTTCTCTTTTCACCGTTAAAACTTGTCGCGGTTCATAGGAGTTGTTGCCCCTATTGTTTTTCACATATATATTGCTTTTGGTGATCGGCTATCGCGTCGACCGTGCTTTTTATTAGATTTTATAAAGTACGTCGAACTTGACTTTATCTTAATCGCTTACCATACGTACACGCGATACGAACGATTTTTTTTTATGGGGGGAAGCGAACGGTTCATCGCCACTGCTCGTGATAAGTAACACAAACATAGAAGTATGCGTAGTTATATATTTCAAATTATTAAAAAGCAAACGAATCGATGGTATTGCTTAATAACTTAGAAATCTGCAGTATACAGTTAGTCTCGGCAGCGAAGACAATTGAAATTTCTGCCATTGTTCCTTTATTATAATATAGGCAGGGGGAAATTTATTAGAATATTCATCGTTTTTTTTTCTTCTGCTCCGCTGTATAGGTATAGAAAGACATATTATACGAATGCGCTCTCCCTCGAATCGCACTATACACAACTTTTACTATCAAATTTTTCCCCGCGAACAATAGGCTAACGCAGTATAATATTTCAATTTAATAGCCTTAGGAGCTCGGCCAGCCGCCATCTCTTATTCGCTACAAAATATTCCTTCAAAAAGAAGGCTTTTATTTCCCGCTGCTGCTGCTGCAGCGGCTGTCGGCGCAAAAAAAAAACTTGGCACTGATATAATTCCTGCGCAGAGAGAGAGAGAGAGAGAGAGAGAGAGAGAGAGAGAGAGAGAGAGAGAGGGCGAAGCGAGAGTTCAGTGCACGATAGCCCTTAACAAAGAAGTTGGTTGTTGCAATTGGGGGAGGAGGGATTTCTCTCTCTCTCTTTCCCGAAAAAAAGTATAAGATGGCGAGTTTGGCGTTTAGCACAATAAACGATATTTCGACGGGGGCCCGAGGGACTGTACAAAAAAGTACAGCTGTTCTCTCGCGCGCTCTCTCTCTCTCTCTCTCT
>UELV01140109.1:0-12264 GCA_900490015.1 Megastigmus stigmatizans
ATGGACGCGCAGGACGCCGCGTTACATATATACATATATAAATTTCTCATCGGTACCCTCTACCCCCACCTCCCCCTCCACACCGTCGTCCTTCAGCCCTCGCACAACCTCACTTAATCCTCGGCCCCACTCCCCCCCCCCCCCCCCCAAAAAAAATGACGCACACCGCTCACTCTTACTTTTATCATTACGACTTTTTTAATAGGAATATTACCACAAGCACAATAACGATAGGATTGAGAACAGGCACGAAACAAACAATTGCGTGTGTGGTACTTGAAAAACCGTAACTATGTGCACTTTATCGTCACTGGCATTTTGGTTTAGCTAGCCAATATTTAGTATAGGGTTTATGTAGGAGCTATTATATACTTTCGCCCTAATTGTATTAGAATTGAAGCAGTGTTGTTGATTTACTCCATAGAGTTTCGTCTCCGAGCGCTTGGAATATAACTCTATATTGGATTGGAAGATAAAAATAAAACTATGCTTGAAAAGTTATCCGAGCGCTCGGGGATGAAGAGCACAGGTTAAGCGGGAACGAAAGTCTGATTAGGTTTAATGCGCTCGAGTATAGCCGCGGACAAGCTTTTTTGTCGCCGATCCGCCCTTTTAGTTCTTAAATTGTATAACGTATTAACGGCAACGACGAGGCTGCAGCTGCACTTTCTCACATGGCACATTTTACTGTGGAAGCTCTTTTTTTTCATTTTCGCCATTCAAATTCTTGATGTAGATGTTCTCTTCGTGTTCCAGTGAAATTTAAATGAGAAAATTATAAAAAAAAGAATAATGGACAAATCCTTATATGTGTATATAAATATATGAACAAAAACTAAAAACAACACGTGAAGCATGCATTGTAAAAGTAAACTACGCCATCGAATTTCATCAAATTGTTGTGTAACGCAAATGATAAGGATGTGAGAGGAGAAAAAAATTACTATATTCTCGTCGATCGCGATCAAGAACTACTATATGTTATATTTTGTAAAGCTTGTGAATGTCGCTGAAGTTGAGCTCAGCTATTTATTTTCAAGTTTCGTGAGACTGTTAAGTTTGATGGTCAATCCGAATCATTATGTATTCCTCATCATAATTGCATCGCAGTATAGAACCGGAGCCTAAACATTGGGGAAATCTCAGTAGAATCGTAAATAGTTTATAAATGAAACACATGAAATCACGTCGCGTATTTTTAGACCGAAACTGAAGTGGGTTTTACTCTTTTCAAAGTGAAGTTTCTGCGCTCGGAAAGATTTAGTGAATTTTTTCAAATAACAATTGCAGGTATAAATGTTTAGGTTTGCTTTCTTACTTAGACACACGCCCACATACATACATACACGCATTGTTTGTTTACAAAAGCTGCGATAGTAATATCCGCTTAACACTTGCGCTATATGCCCAATTCCGAGAAAAAAAGGATAAGAAAACTTGAAAAAAAATCATATAAGACGATTTCAAAAAAGAAAAATGTTACAATGAAAGTCTTTTACTTTTTCTTGATGTACAGAACGTGCTTTACTTTATGAAAATGATTATATATTTATTATGGAGTATATATATATAGATATATATGTATATAAAGTTTCTCTTTAAAAATCTTAAAATAGAGTTTTTATTTCTTTGATCCCTGAATTCCCCAAAATTCCCTTGATGATTATGCGTTATTACATTTGCTGCAGAAATTAAATAATACTAAAGTAATGCAAAAGGTTGATTTATTGTAATTTTTTTTAATAAGAGTTATACATTTGACTTCTTAGTTCTCTTTATTATTTTTTATCTTTCTAAAGTATAACGTTGCTGTAATTTCCTTGTACTGGTTAAGAATATTTTATTAAAGCAATTTTTACTAAAAGATTAATTATATTATACCATTCAATAGCCATCAATTTACCATTCACTAATAAAGTTACTAATAAGCGTAATTTTTTAAATTTCATTATCAATCTATAAAGCCTTCATCTATTAAATAATATATTTTACTTAGAACATTGGTATTACATTATATAGTGTATAAATAAATAAATTAATTAATTATAATATATAAAACAAATTTTTTTAATTTGATGATTGTCATAGTTAGTCTTTTCGGAGTCTTACAGTATTTAACCCACAGCTTTATCTATACACATTAGTTACATTCCGTTTTTGATCCCTCCCTTATCCTGCAGTATTCCATATTGAGCCAGGTTGCGCCTGTGGAGTGAGGAAATCCCATTGGTGAACCCAGTGGGAGAAATCCTGAGGAAACCTGCTCCGGAATGGTCGGTGAAAGGTTCAATTTGGAAGTTTATGTCATATTACGTAAACTTAAACTCCAAAATCGTACCATTTCATACCCCCCGTGGGATATGAGGAGACACCTAAGCTCAACAGCAAGCGGTTCACCCATCCAAGCACTAACCGCGGCCATCGCTGCTTAGCCTTGCCGCTTATAATTAATTTTATATATTATTATTTATGATTTCTGTAATATGTTTTAAAGTATTATTGTACTATTTCCTTTGACGGGTTGTCGTTAGGGATACAAATATAGTTGCAAATAATTAATTATTGATTTTGTCAGAAAAATACTTTTCTTTTAAGTAAATAATTTATTCAACAAAAAAAAAACACTAGGTAGTCTAAATTTGCAACAAATTATAATTTTAGACACTTATTCAACTCTGGTATTTACCGATTGTGTATAAAAATGAAAATATTTTTTTTTTCAATTTCCTATAGACTGAATTATAATTTGTTAGTGTTTCGCAATAATTAGAATACTAATTCTTTTAGACGAAATTTTTATTTATCCAGTATGCTTGGCATAAATTACAAGTTTTTACACATTATTCAATTTGTAAATAACAACATCGAGTTTTTTACAATGTTCACATGCTAAACTTGTTAGTAGAAAAATTCCTAGTACAATCAGACAATATTTTTTACAGTCTTACTGGGATTGTTCAGTCCTCAAAAAATTGGAAATTCGGGAATTGACTCTGCTTTTAAAATATTTCTTTTAATAATTAGGTAAAAACGACCTATTAGTCGATTGCATGTATTCAAATAGAGTACTGCTTATTTTCTTTGTAAGCTTTTTTAATGTTAGCAATATCTCAAAAATTGAGAGAGCTATCAAAGTAAGGACATCATCGAAGTATATTCAATAAGTCATAACTTTAACAAATTTAGTTCTATTTACAAAATTCAAAGTATTTCACAAATCGGCTTCGATTTTCTAAATACTTTACGCGTGATGAATAAAAAATAATATCTCGTTTTCTTCCCATTTGAATTGAATCTCAAGTTAAATAAAAGTACTTTTTACTGGAATGGTTCAACAAAAAACTCTTCATATTCATTTTATTTATTAGATTCATCAATTTAGTTATTGTAGCTCACAAACATTAAAAAAATATATTTAGTCAAGTGAGTCATTACTTTATCTAAACTGGAAAATTATAAGTCCTTTTCTATTCTGTATTTTATTAGTTATTTTGAAATTATAGGTGTTTTTAACATTTTGAATTATTTATATCAAATATCTTGTAGTAATTTTCTCGATTTGACACGCCTTTATACCCTACCAATTGACTCTGCAAAATATCTGTGAGGGGCAAGAAGAAAATATGTATTGCTAGTTTATGAATATATTAACATTTACTTTTCTGTATGCGAATGTGCGATGAGAGCTTCTTTTAACCGATCAGAAATCAAGGCTTTAAGTGACCAATATGAAGGTATCGTCAACGAAGTGGAGCTGCTACGTCGATACAGTGGGATGAGTAAATAAAGTAGTCGCTTCTCAAGTTTACGAACTTTTCATTAAATCGCAAGTAACCCACGTCGTTCATCGAAGGAACGGTAAATGAGTTTGCTCAGATAAAAGTAGAAAAAGGTGTGCAGACAAATAAAATCACAGCTAAGTGTGGTCGCGTGCGCTGCAATTCACAGGAAATGACAGATTTCGAAAAAGTTTGCGGAATCTCCGGAATTTTCTAAAAACCCTGAAAGAATCGTTAAGCAGTTATTCGAGTTCCACGTGTATACGACCGAAAAAAGCTTCGAGTGTCCGAACACGTATTCTTATTGCTCATACACGTGACTGATAAAATAAGAAATTGACGGGAAATCTAGTGAATTGGCGACTAGAATATATGTATATACTGCATTTAAAAGTCCGTGTACGTTGCAGTCGCCCATTTAATACAAAATAAAGATTTTTTGACAAATGCAGCGTAATAGTTCAAGGAGACACTAAATGGACTTAACGTTGCAGATAAACTTAAAGATTCAGGCAAGCTAAAAAGTAAATTAAAAATATCTTGATAGTTAAAAATATAATAATATAATAATATCAGCTATAGAGAAAAGAATTCATTTAAGCTATATGTATATTAGGAAATTCTTATGAATTGTGTAAATTATGAAATCATTATGAAAGATTCTTAAAAGTCCTTCCGAAAAATTATTACAAGGTTAAAGTAGATATAAAAAAATTTATACATATTTGTATGCATCGTATTAACTAAGAGTAAAAAATAGATTTTCAAAGATGACTAAACATACGCATTATATATTACAGTCGAAATCCGAACACTATAAACAGTTTTGCGAGCTTTTCTATAATATACAATAAGAAAGAAGGTTTGCAATTTTGAGATATGTAGGCATATATTCTAGTAACATTGCACGAACAAGCATAAATTACACTAGATTAATGGTTGTTGGAGCAATTTTCACTTTACATTTTCAATTTTCCATTTTATTGCTTCCTTATAAAAGGAGCTTTGTAATCGTGAAAATTTTTTTTTTGTGCAAATGTAAGCGGAACTTTTTTTAAAGAATTTATGCATAAAAATAAGCGGTTTATGTGTGTGTGTCGTCGTATGCCTGCTCAAAAATAATTTTTTTTATTTTATGATTTTCTTTGGTTTTATGATGATGCATAGATTTTTATAATTTACTTTTTGACTATTTTTTATACATTCCTCTTAAATTTTTTTAAATCTGAAAGATGAGTTTGGAAGAGCTTTTATCTACATTTTGATATCTTATACGTCAAATACTTTTAAAAATGTTAAATGTTTACTTACAAACGTTTATGTATACTTTTAAAAATTAAAAAATGTCGTTTTTGGTAATATTCTGTTACTTTGAAAATAATTATTAAAATTTAATGACCTATAATTTGTTTTTTTTCATATTAGGGGTTAATGTTGATATTAATTATATAAGCTTTCAATACATTATTACTATTATTATGCAAGATAGAAATATATTTTTGAACAAAAATTGTGTTTCTATGACATCGGATAGTGTAAGTTATAAGAATGAATTAATCTTCATGAAAATTTACATATTTAATTAGTACTTTTATATCTCTCGCGATCGTTGATTCTTTAGCTTATTCAAATAATTATGAAAGTGTTACGTACACAAGAATACGAATGTGAGTTATAAGAGATTTCAAACATTATTAAATTTAAAATACTAATAATTCACATTCAATGATACATAATGAGGATTTTAGAGTGAGATGCGTGAACGCGGCCAGATAAACAAATCGACGAATAGTTGATAAATGAAAAGGCTAGATGTATTTATCGAATTCGTAGGTAACCGAGAGAGAGAGAGAGAGAGAGAGAGAGAGAGAGAGTGCTTCGAAAGTGCTTCGTCTCTCTTTCGTATTTCACCCTAAGGCTCTCTCTACAGTCCTTCTCTAGAATTGTCCGAATGTCCAGTACTTCCCTTTTTTAGCGGTGGGAAATCGCGCAATGAAGGTCGTGAATAATATATGTGTAACTATGTGTATGTAAGAACGGATGCGCTAGAGCCTGTGCGTGACTATATGGTTTCAATTTTCAATCCCGATGTCTGGGCGAGACGAATTTGAGCGCAACGAGTTGCGCTAGCTGAAAACCAATTAACGCTTAAAATCAATGTGGAGCGAGTACTTGTGCTAAAAATAAATATATATAATAATTCGAATTTACCGAAAAATTCTATAAAAGTTGAAGCATTTTGTGGCGCAGGTATACAAAGCAATTCTGAAAAGGCTTTACAGGATTGGGATACACGGAACATCTTCCACCCTCTTACTAGTATTTTGTCTTTCGGAGAATGTTACGCAAGATCGCGCCATGATATCTCAATTACACGCACACACACACTCACACACTCAAGTCGTTTGTCTTTCACGCACGAGAAGAAATACGGGATCATCGAGGGGGTTCCATATTTTCGGCTCCTAGGATATATAGAGCAGCTGATGAAGCCTTCATTAAGCTTGTTTTCGGAAACGAGTTTTACGCTGGATTCCCACGTCGATGGACTGCCTATATACGCGATAGAAAGGAAGAATAAGCGCGACTCGCTCATTGGTTTGCCTTAGCCAGTTATTCAAAAGGAATTTTGCACTTTTTTTCCATAATTCGGGATTTTTTTTGGAACGATGCGCGGATGAGAAAGTGCATTTGCTTGGCTGGATGGATGTTTACAATAGGAATCTGAGGGGTCGTTCGTCGTGGCATTGTAATGATTTTTCCCTTTAAAGCTTTCTTTGTGATAGTAGGGAATTCACATCTTAGTAGATTTTAGCAGTAATGGAATTTCTTTCATGTGGTTGTTATTATGATTTTGTTAATTAAATATAAGGAAATATTTGTCCACACAGTTATTCCGACCATCAAATAATGAGAACTGATAGTTAATGATTATTTATAGTCCAAATTTAATAATTTTTAAGACTTAATTATTGAATAATAATGAACACTTGTATTACAACTTTATGAAAGATTGATATGTAATCCATCGTTATTTCATTAAGAAAGAACTCATGGATCTATTTTTAGACTCTTGAAAGAAAAGCTATTATTAGAATCATAGTAGTAGGAAAAAGAGGCTCATCGAAAATCGAGAAAGTCCCGTGACAAATTACGAACTAAATTGGTGCATCTGCTTCAACGTCGCTATCGGGAATTTCATTAATGTAAAAATTCAAGCAGCCAATGACAGCGGACAGAAGATTCTAAATGATCAGTTGGATGCGTTGCATTTTTCCTTCAGGAATAACCAATAATACTGTCCTAAGCTTGCTTGTAACAGCAGGTATAATGACAGTTTGATTGAACTTAGAATATGTGTTAAATTTTTTCCACTCCCTAAAGACGATCAGTAGAGTATGTGACACTGCTTAAGGTACGAAAAGCAAGATTAATTTTGATCAAATAAATAATTTAATTAATTTAGTTAAAAAAATAACAGGTGTAGAGGATAAGAATATCAGAAAAAGACCAATAAAAACTCTCACGTCATTTGAAATGCATAGAAGTATAAGATGCAGTCTGATACGATAAGACAGTTATTTGAAGTAAGATTCTATTCGATTGTTCCTCAACTTCCTTGCGACTTTGAAGGGACAATTGTTTTAAATTAAAGAATTATTTGCATTCTAAATGTAACTAAATGGATTTCAATCTACTATTCTTAGAAATTAACCTTTAGTATACATGAAAGTAAAATGTAAGAAAAAACTTCTTCGGTAAAAAGAAATATAGTTCGCTATTAGCAATCAATTTTCCGTACAAAATCTTGAGCTTTTTTATATAAAACGTTTTGCGTTAACGTCTTGACGTCTTCAACGAAGATTCAGTTTTTGTTCTTTTACCTTGCAGTTTAAAATTACTGCTTTATTGCCTATATACGTTTTTCAACAAAGTTTAATACTTAGTTGGCTAGAAAATTATTCTTCGAGTAGAATGCTAAATAAAAGCATAGAGTTTGTATTATGTATTTTATCAGTTTCTGAGCGATCTTACAAAATTTTTGTCCTTTTGGGGGTTCAAAAATGGTTCAAAATTTTTTGTTCCGGCACACCTTCCACACTTAATTGATCTCTAAAGATCGATTTAAAATAGTTATTGTATTGTTTAAAAAAGGAAAACTGGAATTGCGGATGTATCAGGTGTTTGCTAAAGTTGCACTGTTTCGTATATTTGAATTGAAATATCTTGGCTTTAATGCAGTAATCCAAAACTTTCAACATGTTTTTAAAAAACAGATAAGCATTGTAGTTTGGGCTTATTATAATTGTAGTCGGCCATAGCAACTTTCTTTAAATTCTCTTTTGAAAGAAAATCACTGAATATTAAGCATTTTTTCGAAAAATATACCGTGACATTTCTAATTTTATGGTTACCTCCACTAATTTGGACAACTTCATTTGAATTGAAATATATGAGACATTAATAAAATACTTATTAATAATAAAAGTTTACAGTATTGACAACTGAAAAGAAAACATTTAGATGTTTATGGGATAATTTATATTAAAATTATCGAAACAGCGTGCTGCTTATTTCGCTAGTTACCTTTCAATTTTAAAGATAATTGTAGCTTCAAATATTATCTGGTACTAAAGAATAGAAACAAATTATTCTATAAATATTATTACATTATATTAAAATGCATAACAACAAATCAGTAAACTACTATTCAAAGTCCAAAGGTTAATTTTAGTCTAAGATAACTTTTATATCAGGAAAGGCAATAGAGCATGTGTGGAATAATATTTGTTATATTTTGATTTTAATAATTACCCAGGTAAATCAAACAATTTTTATTTTAAAAACTTTTTATTTTAAAAAAGATCAATGATTCGGTCATTTTATAAATTAAATTTATGCGTTAAGGGGATGTGTTATGGAAATATTTAAAGGTAGAGATTAATATTTTGAAAAACTCTCTTTCACCATTACCATGAAATTCCATCCATAATTTACCGAGACTTTTGTACAAGAAAATTCTGGAGATAAAACTCGCTGTAAATAACGAGCGTAACTCGATCTTTAATATGCATATATGTAATAACTATTTTATAATACAATTTCAGAAATTATGTTTATTATTTCAAAAGTCATTAGAAGTAGGCCAACAGAGCAGCGTCTCGTCCACGCGACAATAAAATTGACGGCAATATAAAAATCATGATGATTCACGCGGTTCTTGGACGACGTGGGAGCGAGTCTTTTTTCGCGACTCTCAGCGTTTGGTCGTGTGTGTGTGACGTCACGAGCAACAGATAAAATGTGTAGGGGTCGATTCGACCCTTCGTTTTACGAGGAATTATACTCATGCAACTGCTGCGACGTCACGTGCGTCTGTGGCTTCCCGGAAATCCACAGGTTGTCGTTTTTCTACTATTTCTCAGATTTCCGGGAATTCGATTCCGGCCCCCCCCCTCTCTCTCTCTCTCACTCTTGCTTTCTTTCTCTCTCACCCTCACACTTGACGCTGTTCTATGCAGTTGTTGCCGTTTGTTTGTGACCATGTGCAGTGTTTGGTCGGTTTACTGATGAAATTGAAATAAAAGCCTCACGGTATGTACTCTGTGAACGGTTACTCTTAACAAATGACTTTCCTTCGCAAATCATTTTTCACGTATGTCATCGCCGATTACGTATTTTTTTATTATTTATAAAGAATAAATTTAGTCAACAAAGCGAGTGATGTTTTAAATCTAAATGAAAATTTAGCGAATTTAAATTATAGATTTTCAATATCATGTGTAAATTTCATATAAAATTAAGAAAATTTTTAAAATGAAATGCTTATTCTTATCGCTTTTTGAGATACTTTATCCGATCAATATTTTATTCATCGAGCCATTTATACAGCTGTACGAGTCTCGCTGTAATTGACGTCGAATTCAGACAATATGTATTTACAATTGCTCTAAATATAATTTCGTAATTTCGAAACGTTCGCAAATACCGCAAGCTCTTCTAGTTGATACCTAAATACACTAAAAATGACGGACTTATTGAAATTAGAAGAGCTAATTAAAGGTTTAAAAGAAGATATAAAGGCAACAGAAACCACAGTTACAGAAATTAATACAAATAATAAGCAATTTATGAATCAATGGAAGAGTCATGGAAACGAAAGGCGCAGATTTGAAAGTTAAAATAAGAAATTAATCTATTAAGTAGACAACTTTTCCCCGATCCATCTGGACCTTCTATAAAAATGTATTTTTCGCTATCGCTTATAAAGGCAACTTTGTAATCATGAAAAATTTTGTTTTTCAAAAAATGAAAGAGGAACATTTTTTAAGGATTTCTACATAAAAATAAACGATTTTTTTCGTGTTTAATATGTATGGCAGTGTGTGTGTGTGTGTGTATACCAATATATCTCAGGAATGGATAGACCGATTTTTATGTTTGATCTCTCATTTTTTTTTGTTTTTATCTGTTTCGTTGCTTAAATTTTTTTTTATTTGATATTTTTCTTTAGTTTTATGATAAAAAATAGATTTTTATAATTTTTTTATATGCTGTAGTTATAATTTTTTAAATTTGTAGGATCTATTTGAAAGAGCTCTTAATTGCCTAAATTTTGAGATATTATACGTTAAGATCTTTTTCGTCACTCTAACCACAAAATCGCATGTTTGATGCGACTTTACGGCTCTCGTGATGAAAAATACGGTTCGAGACTAGGGCGTAAGAGGATTTTTCCCTCACTCGAATTTTCGAACGAACACGAAAAACGTCTCGTGAGTGAAATAATCCTCTTCCGCCCCCGTGTCGAAATGTACTATTTCGTCATTCATTTGTTATTTGTAATTTATTATTATTTCACTTTTTTCTTAATTGCTTATACCTCATAATTATTGGTTATTTCATGACACACCACATGGGTTAAATTGAGCTTCTTACAAGTTGTGTTATAAAATACTTACGGTTCGATACATGAGTAAGAAATAAATTTCAGCCTTATGTGACATTTTTTCACCCGCTACTCTCGTGTACAAACGATTACACGATGGTAAAATCGCTTTATCGCATTAGTATCAAATTGTACTATATTAAAATTTCTTGAATAATTATTGGGTTATTTGATAAATGTAAGTATAAAAAATTATATTATTATTGATTGTTGAAATATTATTTTCGTACTCGTTTCAAGATTTTTATTTAAAAAAAGTTGACCCAAGCGTTATCTGCCCAGATTATAATATTAAGATTAGTACACATTCAAAATCATATTACATATATTTTGGAATAAATAGTAATGTTTAAAGAAGTTAAGTGCCGATGAATTGGCAGCGGTTTTTTTTCAACTGCATTACTTATTATATTTTTTTAAATTTATTTAAGCAATTTGAACTTTCAAAGGAAATTATAATATTATATTAAAAATAATTCTTTGAGCATTTATTAGTGAATTAATTTTTTCATTTAGATTGTCTTTATTTACATTATTGCCTTTTAATTCATTTATGTTCAATTCATCGATTATCATTAACCTTTTCGCTCCGGGACTGGTCCACATATGGACCAACAAGAAAAGCGAACGTAATAGATGTTTATAAGGTCAATTTAATGCACTAAATTTAGGAAAAATATTGAAAAAAATCCTGGTTACTTCTTTGACCTTCAAAATTAAATTTGACGGTCAACCAATGAAACTGCGTATTTGCGCTTGAAATTTGGTATACCTACGTTTTATGAGTCGCTGAATATGATAAAATTAGTAAAAAAATTCTAGTGACTTCTTTGACCGTGAACTTTGAAGGTCAAAGTATGAAAATGCGTATTTGCGCTTGAAAACTTGAAAATTGGTGTACCTAGATTTTATCTGCTGTAGTAAATAAGAATATTAGTAAATAAGTCTAACTACCTCACCGACTTTGAAGTTTGAAGATCAGTGTGTGCAAAAAATTTTCTTATCTGAAAATCAATAAACAAACGTTTTCGGTACGCTGAGGTGACAGTAGCTCTATCAAAATCGTCTTGTCATCTTTGTTTAGTAAGTTCGGAGTATAAGTACTGAATGATAACATATTTATTTGTATGTTTTTCATTGTGTAGTATCTAAAAGTAATAGCTATGTCAAGGTCAATTTTTTTACATTGGTAATTCTATTATAAAAACATTTCTCTGTGCACTTGTTGAAAAAACTGATTTTATAGGTGAACTCCAGGTAAAAGTATCGGAAAATTGTCATTTTTAGTAGCATCTGACAACGAGATAGTATTTAGTTATTTAATTTTTTCACACTTCCACGTATATATTCTAATTAGCATAGTAGTTGTTCGTTATTGTTATTACATTTTGCTATTCAAGAAGTGTTCCATCACTTATCTTTGAGATAATGGCTGACAACGAAGCTTGGACAAGCGGCGAATCTGAGCCAGAGGAAAGAGACCCTGACGATGAAGAAACATATGGTATTGATTTAGAAGATTTAGAAGATGTGGAG
>UELV01140110.1:0-14182 GCA_900490015.1 Megastigmus stigmatizans
CACACACACACACACACACACACACACACACACACACATTTATACACACTCGGGCGCGTTGCAGGCAAGAATCTCTCGCACACGCAGGACACACCCGCGCCCCCGCGACTCTCGTTTAAATATATTTTTCGCGCGCGCGCGCGAGACTCGACGAGTGCGAGTTGTGCGAGTGAACGAGCGAGCGAGCGAAAGAGAAGAAAAGAGAGAGAGAGAGAAGGAAAGAAAGGTAAGAAAGGTAAGAAAGACAGCCGGAATAATATTTCAAAATTAATGTCAGTCGCGAGCGAGCGGGAACTCGTCGTGCTTATAAGAACGGGAGAGAGAGAGAGAGAGAGAGAGAGAAGTGTATACGAGGTGAAGAGACTTTGTGTACGCGTACAAGGCCTGCGTGTGTATATACGTATACATATATACATATATATAGGCGCGTGTATATATATACGCGGGCACGCATCTGTATATGCCAAGATAAGGACATCCCGGCCACCGAACCTTATGTATATATACATCGGAGCAGCATCAGCGTTACGTATAAGCCTCTCTCTACTCTCTGGAGCTCTGCAGCTTTATAAAGGAAGAGATCGAGCAGCAGCAGCAGCAGCAGCATCAGCGGAGTCGCGCCGGTACTACAACGACGACGACGACGACGACTTTTTGAAAGGGAGGAGGCCTTTGTTTGAGTAGCACTTTCACGAGTGATTTCTTTTGTCCGATAGCCCAAGGCCGATATGATTAATCGAGACACCGCTTGCCTGCATGTATAATCTTCCCGCAGCTCTGACACACACGTCTCGCACCGCCGCACATTGCAGTGTGCACTCACTCCCCAAAAGTATGCGAGATAGGGGAGAATCTCTTATATACACCGCAGCAGCGGCAGCGCAGGAATGAAGGAAGCCGCGCGCAGAGAGAGAGAGAGAGAGATAATGTTGTAAGCGGTGGAAAACTAGTTTCTGACGAATTACGCATATATACGCGTCGCGCGCGCGAGTCTGCAGCAGCCAGCAGCCGAAGATTTAAGAGTCGATCGTCGTACCTTCGCTGCGGTATATGTATAGCTGTATATATATACGCGGGCAGTTGTTAATGGACCAGTTGGTAGCGGCGCTTCTTGGTTACATTCTCGGGCTATGTGCGCGGTATCTAGAAGGTACATAGTATATATATACGCTGATAGGAGAAAACCTGCACAGATGGCAGTCCTCGCTCTTTCTCTCTCTCTCTCTCTCTCTTTCTCTAGCGCAGCCTGAATATACACGTTTTTGCACACTAGTGGAGATTCTTGCGCGCGCGGCGGCAGAAGCTTAAAAGTGCGTAGGTCTGTGTTGTCGAGAGTGGATTTTTTTGTAAATCCGCGTAGTAGCGGTGATGTGCGAGCTCCCGATAAAGTTTCGAGTGATTTAGAAACTGCGGCCGTTGCACGTATATGTAGTTTGCGATATAGATATGCGGTTTTGGTTGCGTGCGGAAATTGCGACGATCGGTTTTTCATTCTTTCCGAACGATTAGAAATATTTCGTTGAAATAGTGCAATGTAAAAGAAATTATCGCCTATATACACTGCATAGAAGAGAAACACTAATTGTAAGTTATATTTCAAAAACGAGATAGCTATCATTTCAAAGCTGAAAGAGTCATTAAAATACTTTACACAAGTCAAAATAATGCTTTTTCAAGCGTTTAAAGTTTTGTTTTACGAGCGATCCCTACTATTTTGTATATAGATATCTAGAATAGGCATGTAATTCATTTTCGCGTATAATTAAATTTCTACGATTAACCGCGAACATTATAAATTACCCGGCCTTTACATCATGGCCGAAATGTATTAAATTCTTAGATTAGAGTTGAATTTCTTCCACTTACAAAGTAGTTTATATGCAGTTGTGTATACGCCAGGAAAATATGTGGCAGATACATTTGTAACACTATATACATACAACGTTTTACAGCCTCGGTGCGTACTCGAGATCTAGTTTTTGCGCACTATACCAACAGGCACCGGCGTCATAACCGTTATTCATAGTAAAACGCATTCTAATTGCGCATGGAAATTGTATAAGAACTATTTTTGAACTTACGCGACAGGGCAAACTTATATATATATATATATATATATACGAGAGAGGTGTATAGGCTGCTTTCCGAAACTCACCTGGAACAGAAAAGAAAACGAAAAGTTAGATGATATGCACTTTTATTATTACATATATATAAAAAAAAAATGATAATTCGAATGTTTGGGTGATTGATAGTCTCATCCTCGTCGATCCGTATCAACGTTCGTTTAACTAACATCCCCAGCCTCATTAGCGCAATAACCCATCAAATTATACGCTCAAACATTTACGGCCCGAGCGTTTACACGCTATTAGGCATCTGAATAAAGCAGGAAAGGAGAGAGAGAGAGATACAGAGAATATCCCACATTTGGAGCAGTTAAAAAAGAAATGTCAGCTTTTCCAGCGATCTCTTATATACACGCGCTGTATATATACAAGACGACGAAGGAAGGAAGGAAAAAAAACCGAGAGAGAGAGATCGCTGGGCGCTGCGCACACGCACTAACAAAGACAAAAGTGCCATTAAGATGACGCGATAAGGATCCTCGCGCTCTTTCTCTCTCTCCCTGGTTGCTCTGCTGCTCTCGCTTGCGGGTCTCTCTTTCTCTTTGCACACACTGCATGCGGAAATTGTAAAGTGCGATGTAAATGAGGAATCTCGGGCGTCGTCGTCGACGATAAGAGAGCTCTCCGCGCGGCGGACTCTCTCTCTCTCTCTCGCGTATAAGGGGGGAAAATGGCGCGTCCTCGCTCGCACCAAGTGCAAAAAAGAGACGCGCAGCCGAAGTCTATACTGCAGCTCGCGCGTGCAAGAAAATAAAAGAGGAGAAGGACAAGTTCACGTCTCCGCTTGGACGCTTGGCGCGCATTCCTCTCTCTCTCTATATATATACTATAGATGCAGTGCAGCTCTCGCGAGTATAGCAACAAAGGCCGATATATGTATATGTATACGGCAGTCGAAGCTTCGCGAGTGGTAGTTGTTGTGCAGCTCTTCTCTCTCTCTCTCTCTCTCTACGTATTTTACTTCCGTTTTGCTTTGATTTTTTCCCTTACGCGCGAGACCGCGATTTTCTCCGCCTTTGTGTCCCTCGTGTACAGTGCACATAGACATCGGGGGAGGGCACGAGAGAAAGAGAGAGAGAGAGAGAGCGATTATCTCGCGATAAGAGGACGAGCAGCTCTCGTATAGCGAGAAGAATTTACTCTCGAAACTCGGGGGGGCCGCGATGTTTGCTGCTCTCGCCGCGTGTTAGTCCGAGCTCGAGCGTATAACACAGGCCTGGCGATGTAATGCTTTTACCCGCGGTGTCTTACCCCCTCGCGATCTCCTCCTCCACCTTCTTACCTCTCGCGTTATACACCTTTTACAAAATTAACGCACACACGAATTATTCGGTAATAATGCAGAGCTTGCGATTAGCTAAGATTTCGCTCGAATTATACATGTACAAAGTAAACGGAGAGTCTGTATATATACGTCACACGGTGTTCCAGTTTGGATGCTTCTTTTTTTTTTCGTACGGCCTATACTTTAGAATGGTTACAATGTGGTAGTAGACGTGTGCAGATGCCTCGGATCCAACGACGAGAGAATGGAAAGCGTCTAAAGTAGTTTCGAGAGCAATTCAACGTACCTATATACGCGCGTGTGTATCAAGAGAGAGAGAGACCGAATTGGAGAGGTTTGTTATGTAGCTATTGGCAAAACACTCGCGGATGGAAAAAAGCCTACCGAGTGTGTTTGTTTGTGTGTGTGTACACTCCATTCGCGTAAAATGGTGAAATGGCTTTATGTAATTTCGTCTTCTCCCTGTATATACAGAGAGAGAGAGGAAATTCGCATCGTGTGTGTATAATACGCCTTTTAAAAGTCGTTGCGCAACGCGAGGGATACACTTCTTTTTTTTTTGTTGGCTCTCAGTAATTGCGTCGTATAGTCGAAGACCCCGAAAGTCGTTCTTCACGCGCAAGAGTCTCCGAGAGAATAAAGAAAAAATTATATCGACAGTCTCTCCCATGTGTGTGTGTATAAAAAATCGCGTTTAAAGCGCAGTCATTTGAGCGTAAACGAAAGCTCTCGGACCCAGACGGAACCGGAGAAAAGAGAGAGCTGAGGAAAAAAAAGAGGAAGCACGCACCGCATATATACCTGCGACTGCCTGCAAGAGAGGAGTGATTTAAGAGACACAGAGCGTATACTCGCGTGCCAAATCCAAAATTTCAAGCTGCGCGCGCGCGCGATCGTAAATTCATCCTTCGAAAGCTCAGGAGGCAAGCGGCCGCGGTGACCACATATATATATATATAGACATATATACACCCCGCGCTGGATTGTCAAAATACACGCTCCCAAATTAGCATAATTGTAGTGCCCACGGAACGCACGACTGCTGTGTATAATATAATCCGAAAAAAATAGTTGTAACCCTTCGAGGGGCATAAGAGTCAGTCTCTCTCTGTCTCTCTGCTATTTTTCAGAAAAAAAGTGCGCTAATTCCTAGACCATAGATGTAGAAACGCCGCGCAGACGATAATTTATGCCCGAAATAAGGCCTCGCGGTGTGTCCGTGTGTGTCCGCACGTCTGCGAGAGTCTGCGCGAGGAGGAAGAGGAGGAGAAAAGTTAAAGGCCTACTTGTCGGCGGGGGAATATGGCCTGGCACAATGCGAAGGTCGCTTGATTATCAAGTGCCGCTCGCGAGGATCGTGAGAGAAAAGTGTGCGCGCCGACGCCGCCGCCGCGCGAGCAAAACGGGGCAGGGACGGAAAGGGGAGAGTGAGAGAGAGAGATGGACTCGATGCAGGCACACACACACACACACATTGCACACTGCACTCAACGGACATCTGGTGCGCGCAGCTCTTTTTTATTTCTTTTTTTTTTCATTAATAGCAGGTGATTTCGGGAAATTGACTTGTTATTCATGATAGTTCTTTGTTTATAGTGCAGCAGCCCGTTTCGAAAGTTTGCTCGCAGTGTGTTTGCTTACCGCCTGCGCGTTACGGCTTATCCTCGTTAAATTCACCTTTTAATTTCGTTTCTTGTATATTATACCAACGCTTAATTTGTTATCGCGCGACTGTTCTAAAATATCGCGTATATATGCACTCGCTGTGTTTATTTAATTCAACGCGCGCGAGCCGTTTCATTATGCATTAAAGTTTTTTTTTTTATTAAGTATAATTTTACCGTGCAGGAGATTTCTTTGCAAATTAGTCCGCGCGCTCCTTTAAAGTGTTACTTACACATGCACTCGAGAGAGTCCGAAATTTACGGAGCGTAAGCGCAATTTGATTTGCTCGCGCGCGCGAGCCACCAGGATTCAAAAGACTCTCGCGCGCGAGCCGTGGTGGGCTGTTCTTCGTCTTTTTTCCCCCCACGTCCGCGAATTGCACAACAATCGCAATAGCTGGCCCATAAAATGTTGGGCTGCAGAAAGAAAAGGAAAGGGGGAGCGAGAGAAATAACCATAAATACACGAAAAGAATCTCGATCTTGGCGAGTAATTAGTCCGGCTAAAGCGAAAACCTCTCCGATCTCTCCTGGCGATATACGCGAGACAGGAGTAAAAAACACACAGAGCCAGGAGCAGCAGCACACGCTTCTCAAACATAAAGGAAAAGAGACACACGGAGAGAGAAGGAATGGCTACGAAGCCGAAGAAACTCTCAGAAACACAGGGATAATAGAGAGAAAGATAGGTGTATAAGTAAAAAGAAAAAGACAAGCGGCGAGTGCGCGCGTGCGAGCAAGAGAGAGAGAGAGAGAGAGAGAGAGAGAGAGGAAATGGTTCGAGGAACCGCGCCCGCATCGCCGTTTACGGCGAGATTCGTTCATCGATTTGCCCGCCGCCGCCGCCGCCGCGCGCGAGAATTCCAGCGCGCGAATATTTCTCATAAAGAGGATGAGACGAGAAAGAGAGAGAGAGAGAGATGTGCGTGCAGTGCAGGGGTGCTTGCTCGTTCGGTTGCTCGTTCGTTCGCTTGCTTGCTTGCGCGGAGAAAAAAATTTTATGTCTTTTCCTCTCCTTCTTGTGTGATGCAGTTGTGTGTATGTATACACACCGCGCGCTCTTCTGCTGCTGACTGCTCCTTTACTTTTGGGCGCGCGCGTTTCTTTTATATATACGTCCTTTTTTTTCTTATTTCTCTCCCGCTCCATGCCATGGGCTTCGATTGATTAATGGCGCGACGATTCACGATTTTTCGCCGCAGCAGCCGCAGTTGCTGCTGCACACATGCACGTATAAGGAGACACGGGCCAGATGCGCATAGCAGCAACAGCAGCAGCTGGGTTTTCGTTACTCTTTTGCGATTCGCGATTTCTTACTCTTTTACACGCGTCCCGCTGCTCTCGAGGAGTTTCTTCTTCCTTTTTGTAGCTCCTTTTCTTAATTTCGTGGCTTTCCGGGGACGAATAATAATTACGAGCGCGCGGATGAGATAAAATTAAGCCCCGGTTATTATTGTCCGCCGTCGTGTGTGTGTGTGTGTATTTCGAGGAGAGAAGAGAGAGAGAAAAATTGGGTAAATATTGAAATTGCGGCCTTGAGTCGGCGGCAGCACAGCGTCGTCATCCTCGCTTCTTTTTTTCTCTCCTCTCGTATATTTTTCTCTCTCTCTCTTTTAAAGGGGAGGGGGGGGACCCGTGAGTGCATACAGTAATTCGCGAGTGCGAGGCGGAGGCTGCTTGCGACAGCGGCGACCAAAAAACAAAAGGAAATAAAAAAAAAGAAGAAATGGCGAATCAGCGGGCTCTTTTTCTTTATTTTGCTTTTGTCTCTCTCTCTCTCTCTCTCTCTTTCTCTCTCTCTCTCTCTATCTCTCGTTGAGAGTCGAGAAAGAGCTAAAGAGAGTTTTAGGTATTACGGCTTTACGTAACCCCCACATCCTCCTTTTCCTTTCGAGATTAAAAAACACAGCTCTCCGTGAGCGAGCGAGCGCTTGCCTGGCTATACGGAGCGGCCTCTCTTGATTTTAAACTGCGCGCTTAACCCGTAATGATATACGCGATCTTATAATATTATAGTAATCATTCATTTAGGTATTGGATATATAAATAATGTCTCCTTTATTTAATTAGAAATTCTCGGATTTTAATGCAAGATCCGTGCGGCTACTGTGCTGCGGACCTTTCGAAATTCGTGTTTTTTATAACTCGGCATCAGGGTAATCGTGGAGAGTAGAAACTCATTTGCGCTTTGTGCTGCAGCGATTAAGAAACTCATTTTCGGAATATCTCAAAAAGTACGAAAGTAGAAGTTCTTTTGCAAAGTTATTCATGACCTTAAAACTGCTGTCTTTTTTAGATAAACCTAAGCTGTATGGAATTCAAGTATTTTATTAAAATAATCCATTCGAGATCGAGAATTCAAGTTGTCCAGGAAAGCGCGACGATTTAAAAAAAATTTATTCCATTCGTAGGATTTAAGCCGAGAGAGAGAAAAAAAACAGATCGCTATCAAATCAATCACAAACCGTTCCAAGTCCACATATCTTACTTCCTGTTTCTGCGCACGCCACAGCCTCGATCGAGAGGAAAAAAAATTCTCACCGTTCCCCGGGCAACTATAACCCACACAGAAATCTGCCCGTTTCGCAATGATAACTCCAAAAGCACACCATCAATCACTCGTGTGAAATTTCACCGATGCAAAACCGAGCCACGACACACACACACACACAAACACACTTACACACACGAGAGTTCAGTTAAAATAAAGTGAAAAATCTGTGCAACAGCGACACGAGATAGAGAGCGAGGGAGAGCCGATCCCGACTTTGCACCCACACGTCGATATATATATAAAAGTCAGAGCCGTTCGAAAATGCCAGGGCAATCGAAAGCGGCTATGTGGTGCTGCGGCGCATCGATATACCTACATAACCTCTCGGTATCTCTCTCTCTCTCTGTCTCTCCCTTCGCGAAAGTGGTAATCTCGCGCGGGCGACACATCCGCATGGCGCGCGAGACTCTCCCGCGAGAGATTGAGAGAGAGAGAGAGAGAGGCTTCAGAGCGGCGTCGTGCAACACATTTTGCACCGCCTGCCCATTATAAGCGCTTAGGCGAAAGTAACGCGCGCGCGCGCGCCACGTCGCCGACAAAGAGAGCAACACTGCGCGGAGTGCAGCTGAGAGATGGGGAAATTGTGAGAGAGAGAGAGAGAGAGACATGCACACTCTGCTGTGTGAAGCTGCGAAAGAGAGAGAGAGAGAGAGAAGGTTGCGAAAGATCAGCCGAGAGAGAGCTGCAGAGGTGGGTATAATCGCGGGGTTTGCATTTTTTTTCCTCTGCACTCTCTCTCTCTCTCTCTCCAGTGCTTTTTCTCGATTGCGAAATATAGAGAAGTGGCTGGTTTTTTCCTCGGAGGCAGCCCAGCTCGAGCTGCTCTCTCAAATTGAATGCCGCCTTATAGCTTTATTTTTTACGCGGCTCGGCAATTATATATATCCCGAGCGAGCATTTCGCCTTCCACTCTATATTTCCTTCGGTTTTGCGATTTATTTGGAGAGCCGCTGCTGCTGCTGTAGCGCGCGAGGAAAAGGAGAGAGAGATCTAGGTGTTGATTTCTTGCGTGTGTATATGTGCAGAAGTCGCGGTGCGCGCGGCTGATGGAAGATTGTCCGCGCTCGTCGTTTTATCTGATCTCTCGGACGAGAAGAGATAGTTGGCGACTGATCTAGGTTATGGGGTCCTTGCGGACAGATGCAGGTGAGATGTATTGAGATATATATATAAGTATGTTTGCGGCGGAGGGATCGTGTAGCAGCTCAAAGTCGCACCGCCCGCCAAATATATAAACAAAATTCTATAGGCGCCTTTATTTATATATATATATGGGTGTGCGAGGAAGTGAGATAAAGCTGGAAAAGCTGCATTTTGATAAATCTGTAAAAAGCTTTATATATCTAAGTTTCGTACGACTCTGAGATTAAGTTTATGATTAATTCTTGTATAACTATAATCCTTGCGATCAACGTTTAATTTAATAGAGAAAGGAATAGGAAGGATATATCTAAAACTTTTGAGCCATAAATCATATTTCAGATGTCAGATGATTTTCTTCATTTTAAATTAATTTCTATTTATATACAATTTAATTTAGAAAGAAATTAATTCCCAGCCAGACACTATGTTTTTTTGATGGTATATAATAAGAAAACTTTTAATCTACGTTTTTACGATTCCATTTTTAACTTGGTATCAAGTAGAGTTCAACGTTTGTTTGACAGACGTTCTACAGATTGCAGCATAAACAATAAATGGAAACGTTAGAAATTTCAATTCTCATGCGAGAATCGCTCGAAACAAATGCGAAGCGCCCATCATGCCCGTAAACAGCAATTAAATTACTTTTGATTGACAACCCACGTATAATACTGGAGATCATAATCCGTGTTGCAATAATGGCCGACGCTTATTTACTGACAAAGATACAAACAAATTCATTTCATTTTCTCAGTGCGCGAGAGGGAGAAAGAGAGAGAGAAAGAGAGTTGCGCAACATCATCGTGCTGCAGCACTCACAGAGCTCTCGATATAGTCGTTTTCAGAAGTTATAAAATTCAGAACCTCTCATTACTCACGTGTTTAGTCGTTTACTGCCTTCGTCGTTAAGCGACTGTGTGCGGCGGCTCAGTGCAAAAAAACACACACAGCCGACAACCGTAATAACCCGACATGCAACAATGTTTCAGCATCATTGTCAATTAATCAATGAATAATTATGATAAACTTTTAAAGCGCGATAAAAAGACCCCACTGTTTTAACTGCGTAAAGCGAACGTACACACCGCTCGTAATTCATCGACTCGGAAATTTTTAAAGAAAAAAAAACGTCAGATTAATATTCGTGCATAAAATATTTATAACTCGGTTACCAGTCGCGCGGTATTATTATGTGCATCGTCCCACGCGAGACTAACTCGAATTTCCCTATAGTCTCGCGCGCAAAAACCAAAGTCACGAGAAAAAGTGTGCTATTTATCCGCCTCGGAGTATAATGTGTATATATAAGAAACCGAAAGTGAGATCGAGAGTGAGAGAAAAAAAAGTAGGGGGAAGCTGCAACGAGGAAGAAAGTCATGCGCATGCATGCATAGCAGGAGCGCGAGTGCGAAATGCGCACACCGAGACATAGAGAGAGAGAGAGAGAAAGAGAAATGGAGAAACGAGAGACATAGAAAAAGAGAGATATAGAAGGACACGCGCCGCAACAATGGATACGTGGGCGAAACGGCGGAGGAGAGAGAGAGTAGAGAGAGCGCAAGCACAGCGCGAGCCTTTCCTATTGTCTCGTTTGAAATTAAGAGTTTACCTTCGTTATTAATAGTCGCGAGTCTCTCTCTCTCTCTCACGACCCTTTGCCATGTACCATGCTCTCTCGCTCTCTCTCTCTCTCTCTCTCTCACTCCTTGCGGCGAACCTCTCTCTCTCGGGTCTCAAGGTGGGAGAGAGAGAAAGAGAGAGAGAGAGAAGTGCGAGCGAGAAAGCAGCCGCCGCGACTTTTGATTTACTTCGCGCATAGCAGCCGAGAGGAGAGAAACGGCCCCGCGCGCGCGGTCTTTTTCTTATTGTTATATAGAAACGAGCTGCGGCTCGGGCGCGCGCCTCCGCCATTCAGTAGGAAAACATTGGTATGTATCAATTGTGCATTGAACAAAGTGGGCGTGCGTTGTTTTCTTCCTCTCTCTCTCTCTCTCTCTCTGTGCCTGTGTGCAGCGCAGTGAGACTGCATTCTATCGATGTTATAGATTAGCGCGGCCGCGACCACGAGACTTGCCCGCATGATCTCTTTTCTTATTATAATATTATCGTATATATGTAAGAGGGAGGCTTTTGTAAACAGTTTTGCGGATTCGTGAAAATTGCAACATTGTGAAAAAGTGGTAAATTTCATGTATACAATTGATTTGGTGTATTGGTATAAATTTCTATATTTTTATATACAAATTGTAAATATATACATATATATATATAAATTGCGTTATATTGACACTTCGAATTGCATGTTATAGTTACAGCGTTTAAACCGGCATTGCATTGAAAAGTATATAATTTCGTTGTGGATTAATCTTGTTACTATCTGCAGTATATTATAATGTATGCAACTGACTTTCTAAAGTAGTTCGTTCCACTAATAAATAGTAATTTAGCTCCGGCATAACAAAGAGTGATTTTATGCATGTTCTATTTCACTGTCAACAGTCGCTCCATTAACGTATAATAATTATTTCGAAAGATTAAAATCACTCCATCGATACCAGTTCGTTCCAAATTTCAATCGTAACACATCATCCTTAATATTCTGGACCGCAATAACATCGTTAACCCAAAAAAGGCCAGCCTCAAAACTCCCGAACAATTAAACATTCTAATTCTCGCTCCGCAGCTGCAGCAACTCGGGCAGTTCATTAAAACTGCAAACGGGCGCAGCACAACTGCTCGCGTTCATCTCTCCCTCTCTCTCTCTCTCTTTCTCTAAATAACCGCTCATAAGCATTACTCACAGAAAGTGCAGCGCGCGCGCGAACGAAAAGAAAAAAAGGCACAGAGTTACCGCACAACAATAACAATAACGATAACTCGGACCACGTAGCAGCAACTGCAGCAGCAACGGCAGCAGCGGCAACGGCGGCCCATCAACCAAATATCGCCGCGCCAATTAAATTCGAAAGTCTGACTCTCTCTCTCTCTCTCTCTCTCTCTCTCTCTCTCTCTCACTCTCTCTCTCTCTTTCTCGCGCGCGCATCCGCAGTCAATCTCGTCAAAAAAAATATCACACAGAGAAAGAGAGAGAAAGAGAGAGAGAGAGGCATAACTCAGGCGACACGGTAACAATAAAATTTAACAACTTCTTCGAAAACGAGCTCTCGCGTCTATATACATATATTACTGTATAGAGAGAGAGAGAGAGAGAGAGAGAGAGAGAGAGAGAAACACGCAGGACACATTCCCACGTAGGCCGCATAATTGATTTTACGCATAGCAATAAATACATATAGATCGTCTATACACACACACACCCATATACCACGAACGAGCGTGCATACGTAATATCTCGGGCGCCACACGGCGGACAATAAAAGCCTGCAATGCTCTCTCTCTCGCTCTTCCCGTTTCCTTCGAATAACTCCCTCTCTCTCTCTCTCTCTCTCTTGCTCATTCGCTCTTGCTCTCGCGTGTATAGATTATAAAAAAAATTCCCTCTACCCGCGCGCGGGTGATTTATGCCAATGGGCCGCGACGTTGCTGTATACCAGCTCCTTCGCTCTCTCTCTCTCTCTCTCTCTCTCTCTCTCTCTCTCTCACTCCCACCACAGACTCTTGTCATTTTTTCTTCTCTCCCGATTCGAGCTGCGACGCATAAATCGCCTCTATACTGCTGCCGCTGCTGTTATATGCAATATAACGCGTTTTCTCGCGACGCGTGCGCGGATATCGTATCGGGGGACTCGATCGATCCCCCCTCCGTATATATGACATCATAATTATTCAGAATATACACGCGCGCGCCCATACATCGGTGGAACGTCGTTGTCTCTCCTATATACCCATAAAGGAATGCAGAAAGTTCTGTTTGACGCCGAGTCTCTGTGTGTTTGTGTGTGTGTGAGTGTGTGTGTCGAGGGACAATGATGTATCGCAAGTGGTGGAGTTATACGGTAGTGTGCACCAAGCGCATACAACTTCTCTCTCTCTCTCTCTCTCTCTCTCTCTCTCTCTCTCTCTCTCTCTCTCTCTCTCACTCGTGTTTGCTTCCGATGGATATTGGCACGAGCAACAGGCACTCGCAGGCAATACGATATACTGTTATTTTAGATGAATTTCGCGAAGCTTTCTTCCCCTCTCGTGCATGTTTCTCTCTGCACTCGCGCGGCTCTCGACGCCTAACTCAGAGCTGCCGTTATATGTGGGTCAGACAGCGCGGCATTGAGATGATCGTGTGCCTCTTTTTTTTTTCTCCTTACTTTAATTGTGCACTGCAACGGAATTGTGTGTCTACACGGAATATTGCCGTGGCCATAAATAGAAAGTATATATATATAAGCATATTGTGTCTCGGGCGCGAAATAAATCCTATTATTATATACGCTGTTTTTGTGTTTTTTTTTCACCATCGCGCGTGTCTATGCAGATTATTCGCCTGATGAATATTTTAATGCGGCTCGAAAGCGCTGCACACTGCTTATATATATATACCCAATTTTCATCAGTGTAGCGTCGGAAATTAATGAGGCACATTTTATGCTAATGATGGATGACGATAAGGATGTGCTTTATAGGCGGCGGATGATGATGCTGCGGGGACGTTGAGAAGTTTCAAAAGGAATATTACTGTTCAGTCGATGCAGCGTTGAAAATCGTTAAATTACGAATAGTTAAGTCGTAATTGATATTCTAATTTACGCAAAAAGTCGCTGTAAAGGATCGTATCGAGATATTCACGAAGGATATTCTCTGATCAATTTCCAGCTGACGTTGATCTTTATATATACACGTAATATCTCGTAGAAAATTAGACAGGAGAGAGTTGTAATTCTTGGCGCGCGAGTCAATTACTATTCTGCCAAGTGTTCCAACGAAAATGAATTATTTCCGACGCCGCGTCAAAGTTGATGTACTTGCGAAAAAAGCTCGAAATTCCAAAATCGTTCTCCGAATATCCTCGTAGAGAGTATATACTTACATGCACGGGGAAAGTAAGGATCGAAGAAAGTTGCATAACGTCATAAAGGTCATAATGTTGCCCATAGATATGCATCTATACCCTGCTCGGTATAAAGATAATCGCGCGGTGTAGCTGTGCGGCATCGGTAAATAAAAAAAAAAGAAAAAAAAAAGAAGAAAGGATTTCGCTCTGCAGCATGCCACACGATATACGAAAGTGTATACACATAATCCCTCTTTTATTATTATTTCCAGCGTCGATCGCTTAAGCCCGCGTTTATTAAACATTAAATTAATAAATTACAACATTTCACTTGGCCCGTAATGAAGTGCTAACGTGTGGTTACGCTCGAGCGGCGTCGTTAATTGGTTAGTGGTAAATCCCGGTGGATGGCGGCGGCGCAGGCGGCAAAAAATCTTTTCTCTCTCTCTCTCTCTCTCTCTC
>UELV01140111.1:0-17426 GCA_900490015.1 Megastigmus stigmatizans
CGTCTGAACTCGGGCAGTTCAAAGCTTGGGACTCTCAGAGTCCCAACATCGAAGTGCGGCACATCGAGCGTCAGACTATAGAAGTTCAACGCGCACTGGACTATAGTAATACAAACACCGGAATGCGTTGAGCCGTTGTTTGTAAACATACAGTTCATATATGTTTGAACTTTTCTAGTACCAATTTGATCGTAATTTAGTTCGAGCATAATAATAAATTAATCTAGTTATTTGAATTAAATCGTTCCAAAAATATTTGAACTTATTTATTTCCAAATTTTGTTCCGTGGAGTAATATTTGAATAAGTTGACGCAGCGATAAACGCGAATAAACTCAATTATTGAGAATCTCTCTCTCTCTCTCTCTCTAACTCTCTAACAGTGAAACTTGGCGTCGAGCAGTAGGAGCAGCCGACTAATACGTTTAAAGTTCGAAATCGTTGAGGCGTGCCGGCCTGAACGGACGTCCCGATGGTATCGCTCACTCGCAGTCTGACAAAATAGGAAAAAGGCATCCGCGGCGGTAGCAACGGCAAAAAATTCGCGTCGCGCCAACGCGTGTATGTGTAGGTAGAGCACGCCGAAATCGTCCAATTGATTCGATTCGCTGACCGGAACTGCGAGCGAATTCTATACAAATATTCGGCTTGTCTATATAGTGCACTGACCGATAAAAAAAAAGAAAGCACCACATGGCTGTTGATTTGTCTGTTTATTGTATTATTCGTTGATTTGTGGTGATTTTTGAGTGAACCGAAACGTTCATCGAAATGAAAAAAAAAAAAGAATAAATCAGACCTTTTCTTGAATACAAGCGAGACTTAATGAGCATCGCGGTTGGATTATGTGACTGCCTTCGCGCTCGACTACTTAATTGCACGATTTGGTATCGTGACATCATTGTTACAGAATGTTCTCAAGTTAAATGCAATAGTCTAATCTTCAGAGAGAAGGTGCGCCTGTTTATCGAGTTCAATATTTAGGACAAATAATTTAATGTAACATGAACAAACGAGAATCGCGTTTATTCATGAAAATAAGCATTCGGGGCGGCGAATCCGTGAACTATATGGATTGCCTCAGTCCTGAGGTTTCGATTGAAATTTGTTTTGAACAGTTGCTGGCTCGACTATTACGCTGGTAATAATTCATCGATGCTAAATAACACGTGCTTTTGACTTATATCAAAACAAGATGAGCAATTATTCAGGTATATACACGTTTATATCTTTTACTCGTAAGATAAAGCTTTTGAGTTTATTTACGGCTGCGCGTAAAGCTCTCTATTTTTGAAATTCAAATTTCACTCCTGGTTAGAGCGAATTTCAGCTGGGCGTCGAGCAACGCAGGTCTGCACTGAAAACACAGCGAGTGTTATGCTAGGGCGCATAGCCTTATTTCCATTCTATTAAGTGTTTACAGGCGCAATAAAAAGAGGTGAAGAGGAGAGGTTGGCTCGCGGCTGAAAATCGTTGCGTAAATAATTCGGCTGCACTAAAAATACCTCAATTCATCTTGTTTACAAGCTGTTGCCGACCGCGCGGAATTCCCAACGCTCAAATATTCAAGAAAACGACGATCCTCTCCTCTACAACGCTATGAGCACTCGAATAAGAAGCAAAAGATTTTTCACGAAAGCCTGAATGGAACTACTTAACACCTAATACATTCAGTACAGTGATCCGAGGGATAAAATTAACGATCGGTAAGCCGCAACGGTTAAGACCGATATCAACGACGCGTTTGCGGGAGGTGTACAATCGTACAAGTGGATATTCAAGTATGCTGCGCTCGGGTTTTAATTGACGCGGAGAGAGGGAGAAAGAGAGACAGGCATAAACTCCACCGTGATTATATTGGCAGCGTGTTCGCGAACGCGATTATCGGCAAAAGCGAAGGAAAAAAGTACTGCAGCGCTCGCGTGCCGTGCATATATGTATATGAGAATGACGGGACTAGTCTAGGTGAGGTTATGTCACGTGACGGCAGCGCGCGCGTAGCACCTCCCTGCAGAATTACCTGAGCTCTCTCTCTCCCTCTTTGTTTTTTTTGTTCTTTTACTTTTTATTTCTTTGTCACTCATTTGCGTATATCCGTGGTGTTAAAGTTCACGGTGTGATTTTTTTCTGGACTTAATGATATGTTATCTTTGGATAGTAGTACGTACAACATGGGTTCGATTTTTCTCAATATTGAAGGTCAAAGCGGTTGGGATCATTTGCATTTTTATGGCCTAATTATAGTGTTTTTTAGCCTTCAAAACCATTGCTCAATTCCTTAAAAATATTCGTATATATTCCCCACATGTCGTTTTAGTTATGCCATTAAACAATATTTAAATAAACAAGTCTACAAAGCCAATGATATATTTTCCCGCATATTTAGCATATTATAAAATACCACTTCTCTTTCCCGTTCAACTCTACAGTATTTTGTTTCGTACCTCCGTTGCCATACATCAGTGAGGTCTCATATTTTCTCTCGCGCGCTCTCCTATCTCTCCTGTTTTTCTTTTCTTCCCGCAAACTCTAGTTCTTTTTTCACCGTCATTCTCGGTTATTCTGTCTCTCCGTCTTCGTCGTTCATTGTCTGTTGCCCCCCCCCCCGCTCGCCATCTTTCTCCTTGTTTGAGAAAAAAAAAACAGGCATTTCTGCATGCTAATTGCCGTGTCACGAGTTCCGCGCAATACAGTGGCAGAGATGAGACGCCCGCCAGTCACGATTGTCTTTCTGTGGCGCTCAAAACTATACAATGGTCTAATTGTTAAGTCGAATCGGCAAATACGATTATACCATTGTTTGCATTCATCTCGACGAATTTGCGGTTATCCGATAATACGTTTAAATTTTAAATTAATTTTCTTTTTAACGGAATCGCGTTTTTTTATAATATTGACCTACTGTTTGAAATGAACATTTATATATACGAGAAAAAGCTATGCAGCATAGAATCGCGGCAAATGAATGAGAATAAACAGCTTTAGGAAGTCATAATTTCGTGGAAACACGAAATTTAGATTAAAAATAGAGGCAGAATGCAAGAAAACTTGAGGAGACATTACAAAAATAAACGTTTTCCTTTCAAAATAGAAAGCAAACAAGCTGTTTTCTAGTCGCTAATGATGGTACTTCGTTAACTTTATAGTATAAAAACGAGCATTCATGTGCAAATTATTGTATACATATATGTCGTATTAAATTAAGAGACTGCAGTATCTTCCCAATTGGGAACTAAAGAAAAAAACAAGATACATATTGCTGAATAAATGTAAATGCACTTTATAATTACAAAAAAAAAACTCTTTAATGAGCTGAACGTTAAGATCGCAGCATATAAAGTCTGATCAACGAAAAGCCCGCCACAAACTTATCCCGGCTGGCACTTATTTATAAACTAATAAAAATAAATTTCGCGCTGAACGTTACAACATAAACTCGCGCTCAACGCGCAAGACCAAAACGCGCGTAAAGAATCGAGCAAAAAGAAGAAGAGAAAAAGAAATATATATAGCAAAGTCAACTTAAATGAGGAATCTCGGTGCAATCAAGACGTAACGAAGAAGAGTCTGTTAGATAAATTCACTTTTCGCGATAATCTCATTGGCATATTACCGTATATAATCTCGTTTTTCTTTCGCGCGCCGTTGGCGGTTCTCAATCACGCGCTAAATTAGGAGGATTTTTGTGTGCCGTCGTCTGGCTCGACGTACGCGCTTAACAGCAGCAGCAGCAGCAACAGCAGAGAAAGTTGGCACCGATTACTGCGGCGTTTATGACGGAGCACAGTTGTTGGCTCCGAGATTCTCTTTCATACATGATGCGTGTACGTGTGTTTCTTTCTTTCTTGCCGGGGGACACCTATACACGCAGACGACAAGAAAATTGGGAGATTTTATAGAAGAGCCAGAGGAGAGCTGACGCAAACAGGGACCAAGAGGAGTTTGGATGACAACGACAGAGCAAGCGATTCATTTTCTTTCTTTTTCAAGGCACGCAGAGACCAGCCGGACAAGCTATAAATAATTGCCCGCGCGCCAGAAGGAAGCCGATAATTTTACAACGATATCTAAAGTACGAGGGCGAGAGCGAGAACGAGAAGATGCGACGAGAAATAGGAGGAAAAATGGGGCTTGGTTATTACCTGCGGATGGCTGTGTATAACTCAATTAAAATGCTCTGTAAAGCTGCATTGAAAATGATGCATTCTGAAATATGCGCTTGAGTGAGAAGCTTTTAGCAATTTTTAAAATTCGTTTGCATACGAAATTGCAACCCGATGAGGTTACGCTTGGAAATATTTCTCAGATTTCTCGTTTACTGCAAAGACATTGAATATAAATTGTTGAGAAAATTTTGGCGATAATTTTTTTCCCAAATAGGTTTTTTATATTGACTTCGAAAGGAAACTTTGCTTACCCTTATTACAATTTAAGAAAAGAAAAAACTCGAAAGTAAGAGTTTCAGCATTAAGAGACGATACGCCTAACTATTTTCTCCGAGAATTCTCGGAGAATTTAGACGCGTGCAGCGATAGCCACTCGCGCGGTGAAACTTTTCCCAGCTTCTGCTCTTTTTTTTAAGTGCAAAGTCATGCAAGCTCAAGACTTAACTCGATTAGGTTTTTAATGGTAGGGACGGAATACGTGTTCTCGCGCTGATGAACTTATACTATACAAGCATAATTAATGTTGTGGAAGTCGGAGCGTAGGAAAATGATGAGGCTTCTTTAATTTTGGACTATTATGGTGCGTTTTTCTGTACTCCAAACTTTTCTGAAAATTTTAGAAGACGTCGAGAAAGATGAAAAATGTAAACTAAAACAATTTTTGCAGTAGTGTGACTAGATGTGCGTCTAAATATAATTTAAATCTACTACGAATGTGAAGTAGAATAAGTGTGTCAGTTACGGGGTCCTTTACCCTGAATATTCAACTTTACTAAGAGACGAATGTTTGATAGTAATTAACACATTTATATAGAAAAAGTGAAATTCCAGGTTCTGAGTTAAAGCTCTACATTTGTATACATAATTGCCAAATTTCCTTTTAATATTAAGTAAACTAAAAACTGACCATTATTGCTTTTCGACGTCTGTTTAACTGACACCTACCCTAGATAAATCAATATTTTTATATAGGTCTTTTTCTTACATTTATCTTTATTAATTTGTGCAAAAAAGAACTCTATTTTATTTACAATTAAAACTACATGATATTACCGTTGCTCCAATAAATAACAGAATAAATAGTAAATCCCAATGTAATACGCGAGCAAATAGTTCGCTTTATAGTACGGCTCGCTTTTAATCCAATTGCTTTCTATCCTGCACGTTCTAACTGTGCGCTCATCTGCGTTTATAAAATATACAAGTCTCGCCTTTGTTTGTCAATTCTTTCTTTCTCGCGCGGTAAATTCACTTTAGTCAATGGAGTTAGATTTCTCTTCCTGGTCATTGGCAAATATGCATTACCGCCAATTGACCATCGTTTCGCAATCAACGCGTACGAAAACATGGCACACAAACTCTTTTTAAAATTTTTTTTTTATACTCGTTTTTATTACATTCAGACTGTTTTTATCAAAAAATGGATTTTGTACATTTTTATTTATTTAAAAGTATAGTTTAGAAATTGTGTAAAATTTATAAAAATCTATAGCCGATGTAATTTAGTTCTTTCCACAATTAATGATCATAATAAATAGCTTAACCAGCAAAACGAAAACTACATAAAAAAAAATCATTCCATTCTCTCATGTCCGAATCGACAAAATTAAATGCACATAGCATCGATTCAGCTCTCAACAAATAAAATATGTTCCCAAAATCTCGTAACTTTTAGTAGAGCATCATCACGCACGTGTACACAAACGCGTGCATCGTAACCTGCAACCGCGAGGCCATCGTCCCTCTTCAGTCTCTCACTCTCTCACTCTCTCTCTCTCTCTCTCTCTCTCTCTCTCTCTCTCTCTCTCTCTCGAACGCATCTGGTGCGCATGTCCCAAGAAATTTCGGGATGTGCACACACACACACACTCGCGAGGCGGAAGAGCAACAACAAACCAAAAAAATCGATACATCCGCGCCCGTATCCCCTTTAAATTTCCCCACCGTCCGGCATGCGAAAAAAAAGAGAGGATTTTCACTATTCGTCTAATTGAACGGAGCCTCTCTTTTGCATGCGCGAACTTTTCATTCATATCGCCACCCAAACGTGGTGTATAACTTATACGGACCGTAGAGTGAGAGACATTCACGAAAGAAGGGTGGAAGAAAAAAAACTGCGTGAGGTGTATATAATATATATGCGTTCTCCATCTTTGCCAGATTCTCTCTCGCACTTTCGTTCTCGACGCGTATTGATTTACCGTTCGCGCGCGCTTGGTTTACTTCTTCTGCGCTACACCCTCCTAAGCGCTCGCTTATATACTCTCTCTCTCTCTCTCTCTTTCTCCCTTCCCTCTCTTGGTCGCCCCCCTCGCTGACATCAATTTTTAATTTACCCAAAGTTTGATAAGGTGTGTCCCTGGGAAAATTAATTTCGTCTCCCGTTATGATGCCCCTCCCTACCCCCGCCCTTACTCTGCCGAAGAAGTCAGGTCTTTAACGGATGTACTCTGCCGGAAACATACACTGGTATGCGAGTAGAGTTTATGTTTCTACTGGCCTGTTCAGAGATGCGCTGCTTAACTTTTTAACCTAAATTAGCTAGAGATGCGGTTTCAAAAGGGAGAAGGAATGAAACTAATGCATTGCCTAGCATTCCCTGGTTCTCAGTTTTCAGATCTTTTTTTGTTATTATCATTGTTTTTCATAATGTTACTTGGTTAAGAGGTGAGTATTGTATAGTAATTTTTGTATTACGGTATTTTTTTTATATACATTATAGCTGCGATTATTAATAAGTTTATAGATTGAATTTCTGTTGTATTTTTATAGGTTGTTATCGTAAAAGGTTCTCGATAGATTTCATTTCGAGCTTGAAATAGAGAATTAATAATTAATAAGTTCCCTGAAAATGAGTTTACCGAGCTGGCGAATCGAATCGCATTATTCGCCAATACCGAAACGATAGCAGAGGTCGTTCAGTGGAAGAAAAAGCTGATATGAATTCTTACGATTGGTTCTCGATTACTTTTCAGCTTCGACAATACCAAGAATAACGAAACAAAAGATTGACCCAACTTTTTAATATAAAATTCGACTGCAAATAATTGACACATATTTGAAAAAAAAGAGAGAGAAAGAGAGGAAGCATCACACCTTTATGCAGGTGTAGTAGAATCTATAAAAAATGCACAATATTGGATGGGCGCTGTCATTTTTACGAACCATAAAACTGGAAAATATGCAAATCCTTTCAGGAACGACTGCACGTATGCAAAGTGAAGTTTAACATATTAGAAAAAAAGCTCTCTCTCTCTCTATCTCGTCAAGGCCTTCAATTTATAACCCGACATACATTTCGTTCGGAAATTCTCAAAAGAACACATGGTGCGTACACTATAATATTAAGACGATCGTGAATAAAAGGGTGTAAGCTCGCATTCCATTCGATTTACTTTTTCGCGCGCTAACTGTATAATGAGCGATTGGATCAATTAGGATGGTTTCCTCTCGAGTGTGAGCGAACTAACCGCGTGACACAATAATATTTTACACCATTAGGATTGTTAAGACTTTAGCATTGTTGAATGTACTG
The DNA here is from genome assembly GCA_900490015.1 of Megastigmus stigmatizans. Taxonomy (NCBI): domain Eukaryota; kingdom Metazoa; phylum Arthropoda; class Insecta; order Hymenoptera; family Megastigmidae; genus Megastigmus; species Megastigmus stigmatizans. The sequence continues at coordinate 7,701 of UELV01140111.1, forward strand.
TTTGAAAGCTTTTGTCTTCTGGACTTCGTCAGTTTTGCGCCCCCGTCCGCAGCTTTGTTGTCTGTTATTCACCCACTTTTCAGATATAGGGCTTCGTACTATTTTGCACGATATCTGTCTACGCGAACTTCACACATAAAGTTATTTCTCGCAATCGATTCTGTTTGCATAATATTTTTTGCTTTACCGTATGATATATATAACATGAAAATTTGAAATCCATTCAGATGAGTAAAAATTGAACCACTTTTAGAAAACCACTTACTTTCGACGAGTGACAAATTTTTAAAATTGTGGATATTTAGACATTAGTTCCATCTAGGGAGCAATGTTTCCTATTTTCCATTTTGTACATGAAATTTAACAGTAAAATAACGATATCGAATGGATAGCGAATTTTAATAATGATAAAGTAACCATGAAATTACGTTGCATAAAAGCAATTGCGTGAGAGAAGCCATGCGGAAAATTATCGCGTTTTAATTTAATAAGCACACTCGTAAACATACCAGATGCTTTTTGAATCCCACTTACACCAAAAAAACAAAACCATCTCCTCCCATCTGCATAACTTAAATTGTACCCTTGTACATACTCACCCTTGTACCTCTAGCTGAATTCAGCGATATACAGTAATTAAATTCAATTCGAGCCGTTAACATACGATTTTTCTTTAAAATCCCAACACTTCCTTCTTTTCACTCTCTCCTGCAGCATTAAAAGAAGAAAAATAGGGAAAAAAGACTCTACCCTCAGGGGAGTAATTGAAACCCGTTTCTACACTGCGCGTGGATCAACGTGTTTTTACGGGTCATTCGTGCAATGAAGAAAGAGGAAAACAAGTCATGCATTGCGCATGGAAAACGACTGTGAAACGAAGGGGGGGGAGGCATTAAAGTAGAGAGAGAGAGAGAGAGAGAGAGAGAGAGAGACATGTCATTCTTCAAAGGTAAATGCAGCAGCAGCGGTTGCAGAGGGACGCCGGCCCAAGATACAAGCGTACATGCATACGTGGTGCAGCTGTTGTTGGGAGCGACATAGTATTATGAGCGAATCTTTTTTAATATGCGGTGACGGTGTGTATACAAAAGTGCATGCTAAAGGGTGGAAAAAGACGACGGGTTTTCCGTTTTTTATACTTTATTTTTTATTTTCAAGATTGGAGAATTTTCGAGTGTATATATTTCCTGGAAGTTTAAGTACTTTTGCTTGATGTTATGTCAGACTACAATATTATTGAATTTTAACGATAATAAATATAAAGTATATACTTCAATTAAATTGATTCAATTAAGTGAACAAAAGTGTCACATTTATTATTAAAACGTTGAAACATATGATTGCTCGAACATCTGTAATGTAAAAAGTAGAATTTATTACCCACGCGCCATAAATCGAACACAAGAAGTACTTATATGAAGAATTATAATTTGGTTTATCTCGACGATATCGAATTCAATTGATGTCCGCTCTGGCGCGAACGTGTGAAGCTACGAAGCTGCAAAGCGCCTGGATATACTGGCAACCATAAAAAGTGAATACTGCATGAAAATATAATGAAAACCGCGTGCTTCTGGATATACTCGAGGAGCGAAAGTCGTTCGTTCTCTCTCTCTCTCTCTCTCTCTCTCTCTCTCTCTCTCTCTCTTTCTCTCTTTCTCTCTCTTTCATTGCATGCGAAGTGTGCATGAATCCATTATATATGTTGCACTAGACGCAACACAACGGCATCGCGTTGTCAGGGGCCTTAGGCGTATTCTACAATCGCGATATCATACGAGTGAGTTTGCTTCTTTTTAGAACAAAGCAATTTATCTCTTTTTATTAGGTTCATAATCGCAACAAATTTGAAAGTCTGTTAGTTGCTGTCGGTTGCTAAAGAACGTTACTGCTTTTTATGCGGTTCGTGTTCAACTGTGCGTGAACTTGATAAAAAAGGCAAGGAAATATTGGAAAAAAAGTTTTTCAAATAATAATTTTTAGTGCATTGAACTCTCTGAAAGAAGAAATGTGATAAATACTTCTAAAATGATTCATTGTCAAAATAAATTATTTTCAAATGGTATAAAAAAAACTCATTTTTATTTAAGAGGATGTGTTATAAATGTGAAGATTCCTACCTTACTGGTTTTGGCATTTAACGAAATATATAAAGATACAGATTAATTTTTTGAAAAATCTGTCATCATCTCGGTAGTGATGAAAACATTGTGTAGTTCCAATTTCATGAAAATCCATCTACACTAGAACCAAGTAATGGTTCTTTATCATTACTGTGACTGAGAGTTTTTTCCAAAAATTAATCTCTATATTTATATATTTCGTTAGATAGTAGAACCGGTAAGGTAGGAATCTATCCAACCACAACACATCCCCTTAATGAAATACCGTCTTATATAACTATTTGAACACTTGACTTTCTTCATAAAATATTTCATTTATTTTATCTGGCACTTAATCCTTTCCACTGTATCGCATTGATGAAAAATGTGACTAGAAAAGATTAAAACGTTTTCTAATATAAATCCCGTTAAATTCGCGAAGACAATACTAAGCTGATATTACTTTAAAATTATTAATATTTAATTATGCTAGCGATCCGAATGGTAAATAGTATCCTGAATAATATGAATTTACAAAAATAATTATAATTATTACTATATTTAATTTAAACTGAATATCAAAGCCAGTACGACCTTCTACAATCAAAAGAACTAGATCACATTTCAGACAATATTCGCTAGTCTTCAATGATCAGATTATGGATTAAGAAAAAATTTCCTCTTAGCAACGAAGTCAAAATTACTGTGGGGAACTACAATCGCGTGACGAAATGCTCATAGAATGTGATACTCTAAACATCTCCTTAGTCTGACTTTAAAGGGATCGTACATTTTACTTCATTTAATAAAAAATATTAATACTGTTTACTGTAATTAAAATATATTTTAAGAACATTTTACACCATTAAATATTTCTAAAAATTCAGAGTAAATTTTTATAAATATGAATACTAACAGAATGATTTGCAGTTACATGGTTTTTCTTTTATTAAGTTAATATACGCAATTCCACTTTAATTAGTTACATGTATTTTGTAGAGTACGAATATGCATTACGCAAAGGCGTCCACGGTCGGACCATGAAATGGATTGATAAAAGGATATGACGACGAGGTCTGGACTAGTTTTATCAGTTGCTTTACTTTACTTCAAATCTTTATTGAATTGATTTTAATGTATCTTAAATTAAAACCAACCTAAACTCAAGGTCTTCAGATAGAAGTATGACTAATCCAAGAAAAAGATAGAGTATATATTTGAACATCAAAATTAAGTCCATTGAAGTTAAGAGGAAGATTTACCCATACTATATTAATATACTAAAATTTCATATTTGTGTTTATAGAGGCTGGTTACGCTTTCTCTGAAACTCAAATTACTGTAAGTATTATCATGACGCACTGCTATTACATCTGCAATTTTGCGATGCTGCTCGCACTTTGCCTGCTTCTTACTCATTCGGGGGTTAATGACATTGACGGAAGCCAGTATCATTGACAGAATGTAAAGTTTGTTACTGACGATGTCAGATGTGAGTGTATTATGTACAACTATATATTCTTTAATTTCTATCCATTATTGATGTTTATGGGCTTCTTTAGTTGGAAATTGAAGATTGCCTGACAAACTGAAGTAAAACAAAAATTTAATTAAATAGCATACGATTTGTATGGATACACATATTCAGCTGTCATTTTTAATCACTTTTCTACTCATTGCAAATGGATCAGCAATGCCGGAATAAATATACGAGATACTTCAGAAATCAACATAATATTTAATAAGTTAAATATTAAATCAGTTTAATGAAGAATAAATCAATGCTACTTGCACTTTATATCGTTCATTCAAAATATCACAAATTCTGCTGCTGGTTCGATAATTCAATTTTGAAATCTGACATTTGTTCACAAAAATTATTTGGCACCTGATTAAATTACGGCCACTTCAATCTGTTCGTTTTACTATTGTACAATTTAAAAATTTCTACGACTTCTCAACGCGACATTTTCTTCAATTTATTAAATCGATGCTGCGATCAATTAAAGTTCCAGGAAGAGCTTAAAAAATTATTGCTTAAAGCAAAAAAATTTTATGGTTTCATTTTGCTCGCCTTGTAATCTCTTAAACAATGCTCAGAGAGGATATTATATAATTGAAGCAAGTGTCATGTCAATAAGACCGCTTTATAAAATAATTACACACAGCACTGTTACGTTTACCGCACAATTTGTTAAACTAAAACAAATAACAAAACGGATGGAATTGTGCGCATCTTTCGGTGTCAATTGGGCGCTAGACAAGCGACGAAAGAGAGAAGAAAAAAAGAATAATAGACGAACGAACGAACGAACCGGCCAAAGCTTGAATTAACAAGTTCGCGCAGACGGATTCTCTTTGAAATACTAATTTGCTCTCGCATGATATTTCAATTCCATCATACTGTAGCAGCGGCCGCAGCAGCAGTAGCAGACACATGGCACGTATTTTGTGCAGACACCAGGCGGCAGCAATCGTGCAAATATAACCGCACGACACGCTTAACACGGTTCTTTTTACGGCTTTTTTTGTTTAACTCTTTCTTTTATTATTACCATGTTTCAAAATGATGATTTTGCAGTTTAAAGCCAAAAACTTACTTTTGTTTATCGAATAAAGATTTATCGCATCATTTTAGAATTTCAAATAGTGTAAGAATGTAAGTAATGAAAAAATTTTGCCAAGGACGAGTCGAACTGCTACTCGCGAAAGCTACATTTTCAAAAGATCCCTAAGTTAGTATTTCCTTCTATGCATACAGAATCGCGCTCCAATGAAAAAGACATAAGACCAATCTGGATCGATAGGACAAATGCCATTAAAGTTTTTCGCTGTCGACAGTCTCAGCTGTTCTCGTAGTACGGCAGTAGCGGCGATCTCGAGTTCCCCGACTTTCAACTTAAAAAGTTAAGCATAATGAAAGAAAGATCCAGCTTGAATCAAAGAGAGCGCAATCCTTCACCGCATATACACACTCATACTTCCAGCAATAGTTGTGCGGACTAAAGGCAAGCAAGAGGAGACGGAGGAAGGAGAAGAAGCCACATCTATATATGCCAAGAAACTTGGTCTTTAGCTGCGCTTCAAGTTTGCCGCAACATCGCGCGAATTCAATTATGCAAAACACGCATCGTGTGCATGCGTTGACCCGCCTAAAGCTCGTCGTCGTGGAGGTTTAGTTTGAAGGCAGCGGATCAGGTATAATGTCGCGCTAGTATAACGAAGAGAGACGGAGATGAAGAGATACCGAGCCGCGACAGTATTTACCTCGGCAAAACTATGCGCGAATTCTCTGTCTCTAGGTTGCCCATATACCGTCTTTGATCTCGCTGAAATTGACAATTTCTTTTCTTTTTTTTTCCTTGGCTTTACGGAAAAAGTGTTATTTTTACGGAGATTTCGAAATCGAAATACTATAGAAAGTGGCAACTAAGCAATTGTCTACATTATAGTTTTATCCTACCGTTTCGGTATAATGTTAATACACAATTCATTCAAAACTTGTTTTAATTAATTTAGTTTGATCAGTTACTGCAAATTAATTAAAATTTGTTTATTATGTCGAATCACTTTGTCAACAAAAGTAACTACTGCTGCACCCAATGTACAGCGACTAATTGTTCTCACAACAAAATCATCACGTCTCATTATAATTAATAATTTCATGCTCAGAAATTGCTATAGCGAGACACGATCAGGAAACTATATCGCTCACCGTCGCGCGTCGCGAGATTGGAAATCAAAATTATATTAAAAACATTTCATTAAAACGTCCATAACACTTGATGGAATTCCAGTATCCCATCGATGCAATTGTACTGCTCGACCGAAGCAAGAGGAGAAGAGAAGACGAGGAGGGAAATAAAAAAAGTAGCGAGGCCACTTGTCGGGAAATAATAATTCCTCGGCACTTGGTGGGCTGCAAAGTTAAAATCGTTTTCGCGATACCCGCAAACAATGCTCCTTCCCTTTGTCTTTGTCGTGTTTCCTTGAAGGTGAACGTTTTAATTGAAATTAAAGGAGAAAAAAAGCATTTCTCTCCCGCAGAGGAAAATGGAAGGAACAGCAGAAGGAGAGAGCAGAAAAAAATGAAAACGAAAGAGGAAAGGCGAGTATGGGTGATTCGAATGGTGGTGCAGTATAGCAACAGCTAACAAAAGAAAGCCAAGCAACAGTTACGAGCTTGTGTACCTGTTACGTACACGCAGTAATCGTTATAGATATAAAGAGAATGGATATCGTAGTGGCGGTATACACATGGTACAAGTATAGTGGCAGCAGTCAGCAAGTATTCAGGGTGCACAGTGTGCGCCTTGTAATATTCCAACCTTAAGATAACATTGCCCGGTGATTTGATATAAACGCGAATAGTGCATTTTATGGCGGAAGCGAGATTTTCTTATAATGAAAATGATCATTATATAAAGATGATGAGAAAATTTTTTATAGACTTTTGTGTAATCCATTTTACGTTTCTGAGACAATTAAAGAATAGATTAATTAATTATGATAGATGCGGTCAATTCAATTGTTCACATTGCTTTATCGTGAGAGAAACTTCTATGAGAATAAAAGATTAAACAAAATATAATGTTCGTATTATTATTTTACTGGAATTTCAAATTATATTTATATTTAATGCATTGTTTACACTTTTTGATCAATTCGATACCTCTCTACGATTATTCATGTGACGATAACAATAATGCAGGTGGATGTTTGCATTCGTTGGCAAATCGATGGGTCAACTGTTTAAACTCGAATGTTTGTCGAGATTGATGTAATTCCATCTTTTTGTTTAAAATAACAGCACGTAAATTATTTACCTTCATTCTTCCAACAATTAATGCGTATAAAATGTAAATGTCATTCCGTTCGTGATGGAAATCGTCATATCCAGTACTATATAGTAGTTTTGAATCTGGGCTCTGGAATATCTGATTTAATATTTGCAGAAATCATAAAATTTTTTCGCTCAAACGTAGTATTTGTAAGCTGCAAAAGTATAAAATCGAGAAGTGGGTCAGGACCTTAATAAAGTTTTGGCGCGAAAAAAAGGATTGAAACTCAGTTGTCAAAGGAGGAGTGAACGTTATACAAACGAGTAGCCATACAGAGAAAGAGAGAGATAGACAGTTGAGACAGAGAGAAAACGCGCGAGAGAGAGAAAAAGGGGAAGGGAGAGAGAGAAAGGGAAGAGAAGAGAAAGAGGATTTGGGAGAGAATCGACCAAAGATAGAATAAACAATATGCGGACTTATATTAAAATGATGTGTGATTTGAAGTGCTATCGGCTATTGAATCTCTGTATTCAAGGGGGATTTAGTTTGTTAAAATTAAATCTCAGGAGCCCGAGGCTAAATCAGTACGGTAGAGATTATCAGCCTGAATGACTGAGACCTTTAAATTTTATTTTTCGAAGCGTTTCGAAGAGCAGAAAAAATATTTGGTGGCAAAGATTTTTTGTTGAATTAACGAATACAAATATATATTCCTTCAATAATTCTAAATTTTACTGTAAATTATTTATATAATTTTAAGTAGGTAAATGCAGAAGATTTTAATTTACCCTACATTATAAAAAACATTTTCAATGCAAACGTAAAGCACGTTTGAATCGCTAACCCTCATATATTTATATGTATACCGAAACAAAGAAGCAGTCTTCAACAAGTTACAGAGAGGTAGACATTATCCTATTACACACGTGCACACCCCTATTGTGGCACTTTAGACTTTATAAGCTCTCGATTGCACCACTATTACAAATCCATTGAGAGAATCACAATATAGCTTTGCGAGTACATTTACCGCACTTACTTATATCCTATAGTAATGCTGACTGTATCCAGGATACAAAACAATTTGTATTTCATTTATAGTTTCAAATATTTTAGTAGGTTCAAAAAGTAGAGATATCTTTGAAAATATTTCTGACGATTAAAACCGATAACAAAAAGAATAATAATATCTGTTTACTGGCATATACATTTATATATCAGACTAATTATTCTTCTTATAATTAATAGATACTTTATGTAACGATTCTCATTAACGGGCTGTGATCAAAAGTTTTTACATTCAACTGTGTATGTCTTATTCAACTTTAAGATTTCTTTTTTCTCTTTTCTTATCAATCAAAACGTACACCCTTTTTTTCTCGTCAACCTATACGAGTCGCATAGTATTTCATGACTCTCTTTACTTATAGCAAGTTACAATGGAAGGTGATTAATGTCGGGGCGATGACGGGAAGAAGAATCATAACGATCAAATATTTTTCATTCACGAAAAATGTGTACAGTACAAAATCTCGTATTTTAAAAACACAATTACTAATCAATGTCTCTTTGAATTTTTATAATGATCGAAATTGTTTGCTTCACGGGCGTCTTTAAAGTTATTTGCACTTGTATGCTATTTAAGCGGAGGTTTGTGGAAAAATAAATTACATCGGCTACGCATTAACTTTTAGATTTTAGGATGCAACAGCTGTTTTCGATATAAAATGGTCATAAGCTTAAGTAGTAATGAGCGCGCATAACTTGACCCACGAACATGGCCGGTAATTATTAAATGGCGAATCTCGTTTTCCAAGCTAATACAAAATGAAACAAATAGTATTTTCGTGAATTCAAATAATTAATTCGCTAAATATAAATGCAACATTATGAATCACATTTCTAAAGTCATAATTTAAAAATTTGTTAAACTAGACACCTATACGCTGCTTTTTGATAATATAATAATATCTAGGTATTAATTCATAGCGTTATGTTGTAATTTATGCTAAATTAATAATATTAGTTACAAAAATTTGCTCGCTAGTTCAATAACATCAATACCAATTTAGTTTTGAAAACGAAGCAGATAAATGATACGCCAAGAGATAAGGGTTCTAGTTTTCGTTGAAAGCTTAAAAAATATTTTTCCATAAAAAAATATGAAACTCGTATTTCAACGCTTTTTTATGGCCCTTAATTTCAGGGATACAAACTGGAGCAAAAACGTGAGCGACAGTGCAATGGAAATTGAAAAAGTCTCTTTATGTAAATATATTTAAAATACGTTTCTTTATTCTACAATTCAAAAAGCATAGAATTCCTGATGATAAAGGTAAAGCTGAAAATGTAAAGAGAACGTATAGGTACTTCTTTTATTCGACCAATCTCTTGGTATCGATAGATTACATTCCTTCCTCTTCGCCAAATTAATTCGACAAAATAGCTACAGCATAATCATTTTTCAAAAAACTCAACTGAACACCACTTCCACCGAATTATTCCCAACCTCGCACTAAGAGAAAAAAATAAACTAAATATAGCAATAAAACCACGCAAATAACCAGTAAAACAAACAAAAAATACGACTCGACTCGCAATCTTGTTTATCAAGTACAAGCATTCCCCTTCTTTTCAGACCAGTGTCGGACCGTTACGCTACGAGAGAGAAAAAGATCATCTTGAGGAAAATTAAAAGTCCGCGAAAATGAACTGCTCCTCGGCCGGCGCTAGCAGTAACAGCAGCACCAGCAGCGATCTTCTCCAGGCAAACTGACTTATCGCGCGGGGCGGCAATTGCATGGTTATAATTTCTCCGGGGTCGGCCAGGCCGAGAGAGAGAG
>UELV01140113.1:0-12834 GCA_900490015.1 Megastigmus stigmatizans
ATGTTCATTCACTGGTCTTTCCCATTTACTCGTTGTTCGTTCACTGGGTTTTCAATAGTTTTTGATGATTTTTGCTATTTTTAAATTGTTTAAAATAATTTTTAATTAATTTTTTATAAATTTTATGTAATTTAAATAATATAGTTTCCATTCAAAAAGATACTTCACTTTAATAGTAATTTTTAAGTATTATAATTTTGAATGAAAGACAGGAATTTCCTTATCTGTTCATTCACTGGTCTAGTTACCCTATACGCATCGAGCAAATAGATAGTTTTGTGCTTCTAAAAAAAATCTAAATACCTAGAATCCATTTGATCCAGCCGATTCGCTACATAGGCACACAACCCACACACGCATATACTTTACGGAAATTCCCGCTTTTCCGAAGTGCTTCGGATCGCAAATGAAATTTTCCATCACACTTGCATTGTTTACCGAAGCATTTCAGTCATTTTCATTTTGGGCTTAGAGCGATTGACAAGTTCGCGTGTCGATATGCGCCAAACCAAAATTGTCCCTCTCTATCTGCGTGAACTATAACCAATCGATTAAGCGGATTCTCATTGTCCAACTCTCGAATGAGAGGATTTTTTTTTTCGTCCGCTCTATCCCATTGTGTACCTTATTTATCGCTGGTATATCAATTGTCAATGCACTGAGCGCGCGTGCGCGGACGTAATCATCCATAGTGCAGCAGCCGCGATATCTTTACCATGTTTGAGCATTTAATTAATCTAAATTAGCAAGTTTTACGCTTCCCGATATAATAATGCATGTCGCAACAATGAAGAAAATCGACAATAATTATACTATTTTCCCGGGCTATTAAAAACACAACAGATAATACATATTATGCTTTGAAGCGTTATTGAACAATGGAAAAGTAGCTTTAAACAGTTTACGCTCTATGGGCCTTTATCTTCTATGCCAATCCCTTTCGAGTGGGAATTCATTATTTTAATGAGTATTACGCAACTTCGAATTCCGAGTAAATGCTCTTCATTCGATACCGAGCTAAAGTTTAAAGTTATTCATGCAGCAAGTCCGTGTACAACGCGTGTACGAGTTCCTTTCCCCTTTTCTCGAGAGAAACTCGCTCTTATATATTCTCGCGCTAAAACACAAAGTTGCAAATCTCACTTTTATCATTCTTAGCGAGACAAATATCTCATTGCATCATGACGCAACTATTAAAAATAATTCCTCGAGCCCCTTGCAAAGCTATAATATACAAATAAGCCAACGTCAAAGTAATGCAACATCGCGCAGAATGCCCAACATCGAATATTCAAAAGCTAAACACACCCAGGACATAGTAGTTCCCGCCGCCTGCCGAGTTCCTGTTAATTCCTTTCCCGGAACTGCAATGTCACGTTTTCAAAAGTGAGAGAGAAAATCCAAGCTCTTCCAAGACATGGAAACTGCCGCCTGCGGCCAATATGCAACTGCTTAATTGCGTGTCCGATCAAACGATACGCACCGGACCCACGCACACCGACGCTCTCGTAATTGAATTGACATGCGAACCAAAGATGCTTCATCGCGCACTACGATTGGAATGGTGATTTTGAGATATTCGAGTCGAGCAGCAGTTACGTATACGTATATGTATAGAAGAACACATTTACATAGACTGCAAAGCTGTTTCCATTGTGCGGTGTATATAGTCTGTACAATAACCCGGACTATGGATTAATAATAGTAACAATGAAATGGACTAATGATTGTTTTTAATTGCTTAAATTGGGCAGTTTTATTTTTTGGAAGGATCGGAATCAAAGGAGGCGAGCTAGAGGTAATTGTATTATGAAACGCGTTTAACGGAGCCGACAGAGCCATCAGCTCTCAATGAAGGACGAACTAACGACTCTGCTGCTTCTGCTGATGCAAGTAATCCCATCTCGGTGAGCGAGTCTCGTCTCTAAAAACGTCACATTGTAACGAACGAGCATTGGCCATTTCAGTTTTTGTGCACGTTTCTTAACAAGTCCAGCTCTAATACCTTCCTTCCTAACTTCCCCCATGGTTTCTTGAGCTTTGAAATCAGTCGCGTATGTCGAACCGACATGTAAAAAGTTCATCGTGTTGAGTGCATCTCGAGCGTATTATAATAAGTTACAAGGGTGTAATTGCAAAGTGGAAAGATCCGCACTTCCCAGTACCGAAATAACTGAATCAAGCTCAAATTATTACCTCGAACTGATATATTCGTCATTCGCTGTATCCGTGTATCTACGGTTTCATATCTACGCGCGTTTACCACTTTAGATGCATATATATATATCTGTAGTCATGCATCTCCGTCTATTGTTCATTAATTACCAGTGTCTAATAATATATGTATAAGTGGCTCGAGCGTTTACGCCTCGACAACTCGAAATTGGGTCTTCGTTGCGATATCGTTCGGCTTATTGCTGTGCAGCACTTGCGCTTATCGCGATCCCTATTAATATTAATTTCCACGACTGTCAATATTATTTACGGCAGTCGAAGCGAGTTTAATATATTGTATTGTCGAAAAGTAAATTAGAAATCCCAGACAGTAACACTGCTTGAAACATTTGCACTGAAATTTCAAGAGGTAATGAAAAATTGAATAAATAAGTCCTCTGAGAAAAAAAATTTCGCATTCACACTTTGGTGGTTTTAGTGATAAAGAAACATTAAATAGATTATTAATTCAGCTTGAAATAAGTATGCATGATGTTTTATTTAATTATTGACCGTCTACGATTTAAATAAAGCTTTACTTTTTTATTTTAATGTATTTACTTATTACAAAATCACGTAAAATAATTATAAACACATTAATCGACGTTTTTAACGTGTAAAATCAGTAAATAATTAATAAACTATTTAAAAAAACTTGTTAAAAAAAATTGTACAATTTCAAAATTCAATGTATAATAACCATTGAATACTTCAAAAATGTAATACTTTAATTATGCCCTCTTTAAAGCGACATCTATTAGAGGAAAAGATGCACGGGCGAGGCACACGTAAATCAATTTTTATCTTGTAAATGGAAGTTTTGCACAGTTTATTAATGGTTTATTAGAGGAAGGGAAGGAGAAGAAAAATAAGCAACAAATAGTTAAACGAGTAAACGAGTTTCAAATTTACCAGCCTATGTATTTTTTACAACATATTTTTAGATGGTATAACAAATAAATAAATAAATATTAAAGTAGAATGGAAACCCATTTTTGATTCACGTCAAACGAAAAAGATCATGTAGAGATATAATATATGGTGATAATAATGTGGGGAATTGATTTTTAAACTTGTTTATATGCAATAAATTGAAGCTATTCTATTTATCGATATCAGTCAAATTATTTACCAATTATAACTGCATTAAAATTTAATATTATTAAATTCAAGGCTCCGAATATGAATAAATCAATACGAAAATGTATTATCGTAACAATATTCTCTTTTACGTACAAATGTCAAAAAAGACTAATTGTCTGTGGAAAATGAGACTGAAGAAGATATGAAATGCTTTCGACCAAAAAAATATGTCATTTAAAACTTTAATCGTATTAATTGAAAATACGCTGTGCATGCAATAAAGGCCATATTTACCATTTGACCTCACCAGCCCATCATACTGTCCCGTCAAACAATCCGTGATATATATTGTATTGATGAGAAGAGAGAATTGTATAGCGGGAACTTTTAGAAAGTAATTAGCCGTACATTGACACGATCGAGCGGAATATCAATCCATGTACTGGAATACAATTAAATTAAACCCATTTAACATATACAGCACCTGCGGCATGAGATACTCAAAATACCGCGACAATACTTAATAGTATTTCACATTGGTGAACTACAAAATTCACGATTATGTGCGATAGAGTCGGCAAGATTCCTACCTTACCAATTTTTCCATTTAACCAAACATATAAAGAAAGACTCAGAATCAATATGAGCATAAGCTTCTTCGAATTTAGCTTCTAATATCGAGTCCGGGTGAAATTGCGCGTAATGCATATTTAATTTTCCCCATGTGGCAAACCATCGCGCACACATCTCGGTTATAGCGCCGAGTTAATTAAAAATTCTAGAAAGTGCTTTAATAATGAAGCGGCGATAAATCATCCAAAGAACATGGTACTGTTATACCGTGTGTATGCGCGCGTTGCTGCCTCCGCCGCATGAACTCTGGAAAGGGGCTGGGGGTGGGTACTGCATGCCGTGCATACTCTTCCGCGCGAGATTAATGCCAATTAAAACGAGCAAAAAGAAAAGCCGAACGGGGCAGTGGAGTGACGAAAATAAAAGGGGAGAGAGAAATGAGCGAGGGAAAGTTCATCCGCGAAACGTTCGTGTGTGAATTCGTACGGCATACATATCTATATGCATGACGCCATCAAACCAACAGAGAGAGAGAGAGAGAGAGAGAGCGAGATAGGCGCAAACATTCCTTTTCTCCCCCATTCCGTCCTCAACCTCTCGACTCGCATCGCATCGATCCCACCCTCTCATACATATAACGCACACGCATATACATACATACATAAATGCATACATATATAACGCGCATAAATCTCGACTTTGCAATGCGTCTCCTTAATAACAAGCGCACGCGCTTGCCTCGCGGCTTACAAATGCCCGCGAAAGACGCGAAAAAGGGGGTGAAGCAGGTCTCGCTCTACAAAATACGAAAGAGAGAAAGAGAGAGCGCATGGAAAGTCGAAAGTGCGCTTTTTTTATAGAAAAAAAAAAAAAAAAAAGAAGTCGAGTGCGAGTACGCGCAAGGGTTCGCTTTATATCGCTCGCAGAGGCTCGCGTGCAGCAGGTCGAAAAGCGCGTTTCAGCTGTATACATATACTGCACACACACACACTCACGACCGCAAGATTGGAGAACGCGACTGCATAATACATTGGAGTGTTACGTGTACGCGGGTAGACCTTGAATCAGGGCGTCGTCACAGCCGCCGTCGGCAATGAGCAAGACCGGATAAAGCCACGCGGCTGCTGCCGTTGATAACGAGCTTCGACGCGTCGTATATATATAGTAGCTGTGCACGCGTGTCTGGCAGGACTCGGCGGGTGCGTGTGTACATTGAAAGAAGAAGAAAGGGGCGTCTCGGGCCCTGCTCTCAAGAGCTTTTAAAATCGAGACGAGCATCGCGTCGTCGAGCTCTGGATTTACCGCGATGGCTAGGCGATCGCGGAGGATTCCTGCTGCGAAGTTTGCACGCGAGGAGTTCGAGGAGCAAGGCTACGTATAGATGCGCTCGGCTGCGTGTGTATTGTCGTGGAATAGGCGAGAGGAGCTAAAGGTTACTCCTCGAAGAATGTCAGAGACTAAGTTTCGATCGCTATTGAAGCTGCTGACCGATGCCTCGAAGAGACTCGATTGGCGCGGGATAGCCGACGATAAAGCAAGTATTTTATAAGCAAGATCATTATAAAAAGCTAATGATATGTATGAATTGTGAAAGGATCGGACTGTAATATATACGGAGACGAATAAAGCGATTAGGATCTAATATGATGATGACGCGAGGACGGAGGTGGGTATAATCGAAAATCGCTATATCGGTTACAGGGGGCTAAACTATTTCAGCAGCAGCTCAAAGCAAGCAGCCG
Organism: Megastigmus stigmatizans; assembly: GCA_900490015.1. Classification (NCBI taxonomy): domain Eukaryota; kingdom Metazoa; phylum Arthropoda; class Insecta; order Hymenoptera; family Megastigmidae; genus Megastigmus; species Megastigmus stigmatizans. The sequence continues at coordinate 5,613 of UELV01140113.1, forward strand.
GATCAGTTAATCAGGGAATTGAGCCGCAAATTCAGTGGCTGCTCCCCTCCTCCCCCGACGATTTCCGGCCGGAGCTCTCTCGTTGCTGCTGCTGCACATAAGGGACCAAGAACTTTATCTTCGAGTTTCGCACCCCGAACAAGTTTGTCCCCACTTCCGCGACAACTTCTCCCGCTCCCTCTCCCCCTCCCTGATCCAGACAAAGCCTCTGCCCGAATGATCATTTGTTTCACTCGCGCGACACCTGCAGAGAGAGTGAGTGAAAGGGAGACAGCTACAAGTATCGAGCGTGGAATGTTCTTTTCAACCCGCTTGACCGACGGCTTATACTTGTTCGGACATGACGATAATGCTATGTGGATGCTTTAAAAATCAGTAATTGCGGTTTACGAAATTAAAAGCTATATTGAAATATCGAATGCTTTAGAGTCACGATGAGGCAAAGTAATTTATTATAAATCGATTAATGAATTTTATTTAATATAAAAGGATAACTACGCACGAGAATGCTGCAGCGGAATACAAGGAGAATATCGATAACGATAAAAAAAAATATGCCGATGTAGGGACAAAAAAATACCTAAGTACAACCAAAAAAATTCGATGAAAAAAGTGGATTTACAAACTCATCTTTATTATCTAATGGCTGACGAATGATTGACTTTTTCCCTAGTCTCATCCAATTCAAATTCTGCATTTAATTTTCCCTGTATTTTAACTGCTATTCATGTATTCTTGTGCGGTCTTCTAGATAGCCGCATCGTGCAACGTATCACTGTCGCAGAAACTTATCGTCAACATCTAAAACTGCGCTCTCACCTCGCTATAAACATACCTATACATAAACGCGGCGCGATCATTCTTGGCCACTCTTCCCAGCCTCCGAAACAGCCTTGAATATTTCAACGACCCGCAGCCAATACAGCGCGGAATGGGCCATAAGTATACACGGCCGACTGCACTCTCTCTCTCTCTCTCTCTCTCTCTCTCTCTCTCGCACAAGCACTCGCTCGCACTGCACGCGCACGCGCGCTCGCCTATATATTATAGGTGGAGTGTATAGGCGCGGAGAGAGGAGGCGCGAAAGCCGATGATTTTTAGTGAAGGCATTTACACGTGTAGAGATCGAGAATTATAACGCGCGTGGGAAATAAAGTGCGCGCCAGCCCTCCGCGCGATGTTTACGGATGTTATGTATGGTGCAGTCGAGCGTGTGTGTATGAAAGCGCGCGAGAAGTGCTGCACCAGTCGACATCTGGCATCGAGTCCGCGTGAAATATTTGCCGAGGAGGAGGAGGCAGACCGCCAACGGACCGGGCCTTTTATTATCTGTAGATATAGGCTACGCTCGTGTGTAGCTTCGCGAAAGGATGACAGGAGATACACGTTAGTTACATCGGCTGCTGCTGCCGCGAGCTTTTGACTCTACATGATTGAAGCTATGGCCGCATAGATTTTATTTTGACCGATCGAAAGAATTGCTTTTTCATTTATCGCTTAATCACGAGTCTCTGTGCTTTTCGGATTCCTCCGATCGTGCGATGCGCGTGTATGAATGCCGAATCTAGAACTAAGGATCTTTATATAGATTGTTAGAAAATAGTCAGAGAATATTTTAGAATCATAAAAAAAATTTTCCCGTATTCTTTGAACATCGATTGCACTTTTTTGCAGTATTTTGAATTATTGTCATTGCATTTTCCTTATGAAAAAATTCATAAAGTTAAAATTTCCAAATTTTTTAACTTTTTTTCGTGAAAAACACGCCATATTTTTTTTGCAGGAGTATTTTAACAAAAAATCGGTATCACCATTCGAAAGAACAGCTCAAAATACGTCGGATCTTTTTCAAATTTTTTCAAACCTTTTTTTTTAGTTGAAAAAAGGCCTTGAAAAAAATGTTGAAAATTCGGGGTCTTGGTCGTTAATGGGTTAATATGTACATTTGGTTTGGCTTTAATCAAATATTATACAATAGTTTAAATATACCTCGTTATTACAAATACATAACTTCTCTCCAGTGATTATTTAAACCCCTTAACGCAATAAAGCTCAGCCACGCGATACGCCATGACTAAAACGCAAAGTAAACACAAATCTCTTCACTACCCCAATTGTTTACTATATTTTTCTCCTTTTCCACGTTCCTCGTCCCTCTTGCTTTTTCCATTTTATCGGCACTTTTGAACGTTTTTCCCAATATTGCCAGCCACTCGGCCATTTTCACGCTCGGAACGCGCCGTACACCGTCGACGCAGTTTCATTCGTTTTCTGCAGCGCGAATTCCTTTTTTAGTAACAGCGCGGTGTGTGTGTGTGTGTGTGCGTGTTTGCACGCGTTTGAAAAAACGAACATTCCATCGCGAGCTCCACTCGATTTCCCCACCTCTTACACCATTTCCATCCCTTTTATTTCTTCCATATTGAAGGCTGCTTATTACACCTGCTTTCTTTTACGTGCAAAATTCGAAGATTTCGTAGTATGCCGATATTATCTGTATCGCTTATATGATTATATTCGGCGATAAGACCTTTGGCGCGCCCGAAAACTATGTTTTGCACAAGATCGTTCTACATAAAATTATTACGGTCATTAAATATTCTATACGCACCTGGTACTTACCTATTTGCAGAATGATCTTCTACCAAATTTATAGTAATAGTCATAGAGATGCATATCGTTTTGTTTAAAAATAATTAGTCCTTCGTTTGTTGCGGTGGAATGTACGAAAATCGTTGTACTACTGTCGGTATAAGGAATATTAATTTTAAAATTATTTTTAACTTTTTTTTATAATTAAACATTTGCTGCTTCTAGCAACTAACTCGTAGATAGAAAGCCAGCAGTAATTTTGATTGCTTTCCGGACAAAAGATCCAAATATTTGTAAAACTCATTTAAATTTATGCTTCCTGTGATAATTGAAGTAATAAAGGTCCGACTCTTGAATTAAGTACCTGATATTCGTTCTCACGATCATTTTTTTTTTATTTTCTTATTCTACTCGCTAATTAACAGCAATTATCAGACCATATATATTAAATTTTATGTGAAAAAATTTGTGCACTATTCGTAGCATCGAGCTTCGTGATGCAGATAACGAAAAGCTTGGAAGATCTAGAACATCACCCAAGCGTTCGATGTAGTTAAACTACTTTCAGCTGCTACGTAAGTCCTAACGTATAAGGAATTCGAATCAAAATCATGGATTTAAATGGATCTTTCAAAGCTCCAGCGAAATCCTGAATAAATTTTATACAATACGAGACTTGTACACCGTAATTTATGCGCATAAAATCTGCGAATCAAGGTTTAAATATAATTTTTCAAATAAAACGATTAACTTAACGACCAAATATTTTCCTACCAGGTAATTAATTATAAGAACTAAATTAATAAGAAGCTTATGGAAGAAAGTAATTTTTTATAGCCCTACCCTTTCCAGAAAATTACTTTGACATTTTTCCAACCTACGTCTCAATTATCGTTTCTCTCGATATTTCACGACGGCTCGTGCTACGCCAAGCTAAAATTAAAAAGAAAAAGGACCGATCAATGCCAACCCAGTATGCCTTTTTGTTCCCTGCTACCAACACCGCAAAAATTAAATAAAAAAAAAACAAACAAAGAAAAGTAAGTATACGACACAAGGACGGACATCATCGCATCAGCGCGTGCACGAGTCGAAAAATCAATTTCAAACTCGACTGTCACTTACACACGAGAGAGAGAATGTCAAAGAGGAGGGGAAAGGAGGAAAATAGAGAATAAAGCCAATAACTCGACTGCTGTACACCTTACATTTACCGTGTAGAAAACACGGACGGCGCACATTCTTTCGACTCCCGAGATCTACCGTATAACGCGCGAAAGCTCGGGTCTGAAACAGAGACACGCGAGCTGCTGTACAAGCTCTCGTGTTCCCGCTTGCTGACTCCCAAACGTATAAAGTGGGGGGGATGGGGGGTGGGGGGGTTATACGTAACCAGGACGCCGTTAACCGATTTTCCGATCCCGTCAAGCTGACGTGTAATGTATTCGCTACGACGCCCTATATAGCCCTTCCCCAAATCAACCCATCGAAAATTCAAGGGAAGTACATTTTTAAAAGCACCCGTGTACTGAATTAATTTAGTGAATTCAAACTTAATATAGAGAATGTTTATTTAAGGTAGCTTCACATCGACAGAATAATAGGAGTATATTATTAATGAAGCTTTCAGTACTCCAAGTAAAGGCTGATACGAGATTTATATTTTATTTATGGCTTCAATATTAAAAGAAAATCTATTTATCTTAATGGAATGAATAAAAGATACATGACCGAAGTTTCTCTGACATACATTAATCTTTAAACAAATATAGTCTCCGTTGTTTGCAGACGACATCGAACGCTAGTTTTCCAAAAATATCTCTCAACTGTCTGTACCGCAGCAGCACAGGTCATCTCACATCTGTGAGCGCATCAGAATCGTGCGAAACCTGCAACGAAGCCTTCCTTCAGCCGCAAAAATACAAGCCTAATCCATTTAAAATTACGGACCGAGCGTAAAACAGGAGTCATTCGATGTTTTGCAGTTGGCGCAAAAACCTTTAAAGCGTAATGTTTTTCATTCACCAGTATAACAAAGAATCATGCAAAGAGAGAGAGAGAGAGAGAGAGAGACCACTGCACAAATTCTTGCCGCTGCAGATCGATCTCACACCCTCGAAGTGGCGAGAGCTGAGAAGTAGCAGATAAAGCTGCCCCTATATGTATATGTATATAGACATGCAGAGAGTATAAAGGATAGAGTGGTAGTTTTTACCTGAGGGAACTGGTTGGACCTCGACGAGTGGAGTAACGAGGGTGGCGACGTCGGCTGCTCCGATGGCTCCAGCGGGACGTTCCTCTTCCGCAGCGCCGAGGCACAGGGCGCACCACCGCCCGGTCTGCCCCACGGCCAGTAATTAGCCAGCATACGGCGCAACTGCAAAATTTCATACCACCCGTGCACACCACTGTATATAAACATATCTGCCCTGTGTGTATGAGAAAGAGCTAGGGAGAGCGGGAGAGAGATTATACGATGACACGTGAGAGCTCGGCAAATTAGGACGCCGAGGAGACGTGGAAATTTCGGATGACGTTATCTCGTCGCTTGATTGCGCACCCCACCCCCCTCCGCCGCGGCCCGTACGCACGTGTGCACTACCGCTCGCGCCAGTGTCGTCACCGAAACGAGGGAGGGGAGGAGATGGCTGAAAACGCGCACGCACACACACGCGCGCGCGCACTGCATACACAGGAGACTTGTCCAAATAAAAAGTCGCGGCTGAAAAATCACGCGATAGCTCGTGGCTGATAAGCGCATTGGCCGCGCGAATGCAAATTCCAACGTGATATCTCTAAAGCCCGCGGAGATGAGAGCATAGGTTATTTACTATAAAAGAGCGTATCGCAGCCGGACCACACTTTTACCGGGCTGAAACGGCCGAGCGAAGAGAGAAAGAGAATACTTTGGAAGAGGGGGGGAGGGGTCAGGACTTGTACGTAAAGCTGTCTTTTACCGCGCTCACGTTCTCCCGCGCCGTACCCCGCCTATATATATGAACGCGCTCGTTAAAAGCTCTCTCTCTCTCTTTCTCCGTTACTCACACGCGCGAGGGGCACGAGACCCGTCACACGCCGGTGCAGCAGCGGCGGCGGCATTTGACGCGAGTAAAATTCGTGGGATTTTGATGTTAACGTCCTCGTCGCGGTGAGATGGATGACTTTATGCATTGGCAGGATGTTACAGGGACATCAATGAAATATATATATACGGGTCAGGGGACGTAACGCCCTAACGGGCTTTTGCGCTTCTTCTTCCGCATCGCAATGGCTCCCGCGTGAGCGAGTTTCTCTCTCCCGCTCGCATTTGCACCACACGCGTTGGATGATATGGCGATGTGGATGAGTGCGTCGCGATTCAACGGACGATTTTCGACACCACCGATACGCGGCTCTCTTAAGTTCAAAGGATTCGCGAGTAGGCCAACGAGAGTTGTATATAATGATTATCTGCTTAGCTCATAATCTGCCGAGAGCGTTCGGTGCTCTATAGTGTGCTTATTTACTGGAGCGTCGAGTTAACGTTCGACGAGCGATAGTATTGCAGCGCCCTGAAATGGAATGAAATATTTTTTATGAGTTTCGCAAGCGCGATGGGATAACAATGGTTTTGACACATACGCGGTTAATTTAATAATCGTCGCTTAGCATCGTCCCAAGCTGACTGGAGAGAGAATTCATTTAACGTTAATGGGCGATTTGTACGAATTACGTATGCACGCGCAAGCTGCTTTTAAATACTTTCGCCTAGGGTAAGTGCATTAGTTACTTTGCCTCGTAAACAGACGCTTCTAAGATTTGTCAAGATTCAAGATACACTAATTATTATTATCCATTCTTACTTATTTTCGGTATGTATTTAAATGAAAGTTTAGCACATTTTCTATGCGGGTTAGACATAAAATTTGTTTCCAAATTATGAAATACATTTTGACATTAAGCGCATTAAGAATTAAAAATAAAAGCATTAATTACTGGATTTTTCTCTGCTTACTATAAAGATCTGAACATTCGTTGACCGTGTCTCAGTTACTGTGCTCTGTATTAAAGCTCATGTCCGGTAAATGACACAGGCACCGTAACTGTGACCCTTACTCTACGTATCGGAGCAAAAACGAAAAGCTGTAGAATCAAGATTTTATGCTGCTGTACTTATCGATCAAGGACGTTAGAATATTTCGAGAGTTATATAAATGTCTTTTAAATTTTGTATACATGTAATAATAAATACTTTATGAGAATGTTGTAAAATCTGAAAACCCCCTACACGACCGTTTGTCGTAACATATTTATCTTTATTAATTAAACAATGAAATTCATGAGAATCGATACAGTTAACCCATTAACGACCAAGACCCCGAATTTTCAACAACTTTTTCAAGGCTTTTTTTCAACTAAAAAAAAGGTTTTAAAAAATTTGAAAAAGATCATATCCGACGTATCTTGAGCTGTTCTTTCGAATGAAAATACCGCTTTTTTGTTAAAATACTCCTGTAAAAAATATGACGTGTTCTTCACGAAAAAAAGTTGAAAAATTTGGAAATTTTCAACTTTATGAATTTTTTTCATAAGGAAAATGCAATGACGATAATTCAAAATACTACAAAAAAGTGCAATCGATGTTCAAATA